>JAVJIF010026278.1:0-55964 GCA_038442645.1 Agave tequilana
TGAGATAGAAAGGGGGTCGGCGAGCGCTCCGGGTGATGACAGCATGGACTTCCTGACGCGCAGTACGGTGCGGCAGTTCTTCGAAGCGATGCGATCGTGCATCGACTTTATCCTTTCTGGGCGTCGTTCTTTTGACTTTGCCCGGAGATTCTCGGGAATGTAGGAGAACATCGAACTAGTCGGGGGCCTTCCTCTTGCTCAGGCATGTATGCGGGGTGGTGGATCAGTGGAGAGTGACCTGAAAGAGCTGAAGTCTTTAGACGAAGCTGACTCCCTCCACGAAACCCAAGTCATCCTGGATAGCCTCCTTTCTGCCCAAAGGCAAGAGCGACAGGAAGTGGAAATGCAAATTGCTGAAGAGGTCAGTAACCTTGAAGTTCCCAGGCTGAATGTCAAAAGCTGATTGAGGATTCAGGGGGAAACTGAGCTCGTCATGCAGACACACAGAGCTTGCTATTACCAATGCTCGGGTTGCTATGCTAAAGCCCAAGCCCTGCTAGCTGTCAATGAAGAGAAGCTCGTCGCTCTTAAGAAGAAGCTAGAAGAGCAGCAGGCTGCGGGGCACAGGCTGAAGAGAGCCAGTCGTTCATCTCTCCAGATTGGAGACTTTGCGAGCCCAGCTGGCTGAAAAAACCTGCCTATCTGAAGAGGAGCTGCGGGTCAGGCCATGATGGAGGCTGAGAAGACACGTCAGCATGAGATGCATCGTCTCAGGGAGCGCATCCGTTCTCTACCAGATCGAGATTTTAGCCTTCTCCTCTCCCCCCTTTTTTTTTGTAACGCTCAATCTTATTTGTATAAGAGAGCGTTTTTGTATCACTTTCATATTTTTGGATATAAATAAAAGTGACACCCTCCTTTTTACTTCTTTTGTCTCGAAACTCTTGCCTTTGGTTGGACATGTAGGAGCAAGGAAGTCTTTTGATCTTTATCAAAATTATAATCATAATCTAATAAGTCAAAGTATTGAGGGAAAGATCTTGTTCCAAGAACTTTCATGACATGTCAGAGGTGTAAGCTTAACTTGACAGAGGTGATTTTTGGTGGACCTGCCACTTGTGGAAGAAAGTGACAGGTGGAGTTCGTACCCCGGGAAAGATGAACTTTATCAAGGATTTGTGCTTAACTTGATTTCAGATCAGCTGGGGATGTGATGGAAACATTGTTTATTGGGTAATGTTAACCAACAATGCTTCCAAAATGAATTCGATATTCTGTTGGGGAGAATATCAAATGAAACTAGACGCGGGGGAATCTAGGGAAGTCCTTACCGTTAGAGGTGTGATATTAACTTAACGGGTTGGAAATAGTTGTCAGAAGTGTAATGTTAACTTGACCAAGGACATGAGTTAGAGGTGTGATGAACTTAACTCATCAATCATCTCAGTTTTATAAGAGAAAAACGAGGGTGTCACTGTCATAGGTGATGTTTACTTAACAGTGAGGGTAATGCTAGAGGTGTATGTTGAACTTGGCATTAGTCGTCTCGGCTTGAAGAAGTCGAGGAAAGGTCATAGCCATAGGTGTATTGTTGAACTTAGCAATGACTCGGATGCTAGAAGTGTAGTGTTAACTTGGCATCGTTCGTCTCGGCTAAGGAAGTCGGGAAAGGTCATAGCCATAAGGTGTATTGTTGAACTTAGCAATGACTCGGATGCTAGAAGTGTAGTGTTAACTTGGCATCGTCCATTTCAACTTCGATATGGAAGTCTGAAGGAAGGGTGACTGTCAGAGGTGTAATATTAACTTGACGGGCACCTGGTATACGCTTAGAGGTGTAATGTTAACTTAAACAGTAGTTGTCAGAGGTGTGATATTAACTGACAAGAATTGGCTCTTGATAGGAGCAATTTGAGGACCTGTCATTCTATTGATGAGAATGACAAGTGGAATTTGAAATGCAGAGGTATAGTGTTAACTGGCAATTTTGAAGTTTGCTGCTGTAGAGGTAACAAGCGGGGCTTGTACTCGACAAGGAGTATTCATTACCAGAGGTATAGGTTTAACGTAAGTAATGTATGCATTTTGTGGTCCTAACATTCTATGGATGAGAATTGGTAAGAGATTTTGGAGGAGAGAGTGGAATCAGGTCCACTTAGGATTTTTAGCAACCCTCAGCTATCAACGGATTTGAGATGCCTTTACAAACTACCGTTTGAGTTGGGCTAGCCATGCTATTCCCCTCAGCAGATGAGTTGTCGGGATTTATGTGTGGTTTAAATGCCAACGTTTTCCTCTATCCTTAGCCGTCGAAGGCGTTGGATGTTTGATCAGGGTGTGTATTTAACTTGATCGGCAGGAGAACACCATCTAGGGATAGTATTTCTTCAGGAATTTGCCATTGATTGGCATCATGGAGTGTATCGCCATTAGAGGTTATGAGACGATACGATCATTCGAGTAGACGACTCTACTACAAATGGTCCTTCCCATTTGGGTTGGAATTTTCCCTTCGTCTTGTGCGTCATGACCATGGGTCTCCGGACGGCTAAGACAAGGTCGTTCTTTCTTGAAAGTTCGCGTCTTGACTTTCTTGTTGAAGGCTCTGGTGATGCGAGCTTGATAAAGCTCGATCTGTTGCTGGGCCTGCAGACGCTTGTCGTCTAAGGCCTCCAGTTCTTGGAGTCGCTGTCGATACTTCTCCTCTGTTGCATCTCGGCGGTCAGGGCGACGGTAGAGATGGAATTGGATTTCCAGTGGGAGGACAGCTTCACATCCGTACACAAGGAAAATGGCGTGGCTTTAGTTGGGGTTCGCACGGTCGTGCGATATGCCCAAAAGCATTCACCAGCTTATCGTCCCAGTCTCGTTGACTTTTCGAGACGAATTTCTTAAGAAGCTTGCCAATAGTCTGTTGAAAGCTTCCGCAAGCCGTTGGAGGGAGGATAGTATGCCGTGAAGACACACTCTGGATTCTGAACTTGGCACAGAATCTCTGGGAAAGCCTGGCTGATGAAATGGGGTCCATTGTCATGGACGATCCGCCGAGGCACACCGAAGCGATAGATAACGTGATGTTTCACGAACTTGATCACGTTAGACGATTTTACCCTTTTAGAGGAACAGTTCGGCCCACTGGAGAAGTAATCGGTTATTGCTAGAATGAACCGATGTCCTTTCGATGATGGTGGCTGATGGGGCCGACCACGTCCATCCCCCACATTTCAAACGGCCAAGTAGAGGTCGTAGAGTGGAGGTACCCTGGTGCCTGATGGATGAAATCGCCATGTATTTGACAGGCATGACATCTTTTGCGTAAGCGACGGCATCGGCGACCATTTGGGCCAGTAGTACCCCAATCTTTGGAGTCTGTTTGCCAGCTTCGGGCCAGGTTGATGAGCTCCACACGTACAATCGTGGGCTTCTTTCAACACTTCACGGGCTTCTTTTGATGAGAGGCACCGGAGCAGGATCCCGTCATGCGATCGACGGTACAGTGTTCGCGTGATCGCATTATAGTAAAAATTTGGGGGTTTTCCTCCGAATGGCGGCCGTCTCTGGTGTCTTCAGGCAGGATGCCGTATAAGACATAATCAATATAGGGAAATCGCAGTCTTTAAGTCTGGAGCGGTTGACACTTCAAGTGTTTCTTTACCGCGACGATATCTGTTGACCCGGGTAGTTTCCGGGGGAAATTTTGGACAGTATAGGTCGTGGCTATGACGAATACTTTCTCCATTGTTCCTGCTGGGAGAGCTAGGGAAGCTGCGAGAGATGCGAGGGCATCTGCATGCGCATTTGGCTTCGCGGCACATGGTCAATGTAGAACAGAAGTTTGAAAACTTTTCCGCCATGTGGATTGTAGCGTTGTTAGTATGGTACTAGATCTTCATGCCTGACCTCATACTCTCCACGAACTTGGCTGACGATGAGTTTGGAGTCACCGTACGCCTCGAGATTTTTAACGCCAATCTCATCGGCGAATTGCATCCCAATCAGGAGAGCGTTGTATTCCGCCACATTGTTCGAAAAGGGTTGGTTAACGAGATAGCCCGGGGGATCACGTAGTTTGGTGGGGAGACGAGTACTACTCCTACCCCCGCTACTGTGTGTCCCTTTGGGCTTGCCCTTGATGCACCATCGAAGAAAAGTTGCCACACTTGTCCTTCGAATGTTGCCTGAGTCAGGCATACTTCAGCGACCTCATCTGGGATCCTCATAAAGTTTGGCTACCCCGGATTGGGTGTTCAGCTAAAAAGTCCGCCACCGCTTGTCCTTTAATGCCTTCTGTGGCAGGAAGTGCATCTCATATTGAGAGAGCAATATAGCCCATTTCGCCAGCCGGCCATTCAATGATGAAGGCTTTGTCATAAGCAACCTCAGGGGTTTGACTTTTGATATGACATTTATGGTTTGGCCTATCAGATAGTGTCGCATTTTCTGAATAGCGAACACCAAGGCCAAACACTCCTTCTCGATCGGGTTGTACCGATGTTCGGCCCCGATCATTGTTCTACTGAGGTAGTAGATTGCTTGTTCTCGCCCTTGGTCATCATTCTGAGCTAGTAGAGCTCCAAAGAATGATCCATCGATCGGAACGTACACCAGGAAGGGCTTTCCGGATACCGGAGCTGCAAGGACTGGTGGTTGGGTGAGGTATCGTTTGATCTCCTCGAATGCTTGCTGGCAAGCGTCGTCCCATATGAACGAGACTCCCTTCTTCATCAGCTTAGCGAAGGGTTGGCATCTTCCGGAGAGATTTGAAATAAATCTGCGGATGTATGCCAGTCGTCCCTGCAATCCTCTGAGCTCCCTGAGGCTTCTTGGAGGTTGCATTTTCCTGAATGGCGCGAACCTTCTCCGGATCCAAATGAATTCCGGTAGAGGTTACAACAAACCCTAGGAATTTGCCGCTGGCTACCCCCAGGAATGATTTGGTGGGATTCATCTTCAATTGATGAGCCCGCATGATGTCAAAGACCGCTTTTAGATCCGCTATGTGATCTCCTTTAGTGCGGCTTTTCACCGCGATGTCATCGACATAGCACTCACCGTTTTGCGTATCTGCTGGTGGAAAATGGCATTCATAGCCCTTTGGTA
Source organism: Agave tequilana (assembly GCA_038442645.1). Lineage (NCBI taxonomy): Eukaryota > Viridiplantae > Streptophyta > Magnoliopsida > Asparagales > Asparagaceae > Agave > Agave tequilana. The sequence continues at coordinate 5,041 of JAVJIF010026278.1, forward strand.
TGTTGCCCCTGCATTCTTTAGTCCGAAGGGCATGACGGTGTAGCAGTATACTCCTAGAGGTGTCCTGAAGGAGGTGTGCTTTTCGTCGTCGGGGTACATCTTGATTTGATTGTATCCTGAGAATCCGTCCATAAAGGACATTCGCTCGAACCCGCATGTATTGTCAATCATGACATCTGTGATTGGCAACGGGAACTCGTCTTTGGGGCAGGCCTCGTTTAGATCGCGGAAGTCGATGCAGATCCGGATCTTCCCGTTCTTCTTGACACGGGTACGATGTTGGCTACCCAATCAGATGCTGTTCCTCCCTGATAAAGCCAGAGTCAATAAGCTTCTTGACTTCTGATTGGATTGCCTCCATTACTTCGGGACGGAACCGTCGCTGCTGTTGTTTGACAGGTTTTACATCCGGATTGATGTTGAGGCGGTGCATAGCCACTTGAGGATCAAGTCCAGGCATATCCTCGTAGTTCCAGGCGAAGCACGTCTATATACTCTTGTATAAGAGATATTAGATCCTTTCTCTGAAGATGACAGGCCGTCACTTATGAAAGATGGGCTTAGGATTAGCCTCATCCCCGATTGATCTGGAAACCTTGTCTTCTGTGGGTGGCTCACGCTGTTCAAAGCGGATACCAAAGAGCATTCAAATGTTTGATCCAAGGGTCTGTATCCGACTGGATCATTTTTATCTTCATCTTCCAGATGACTTGTTGAAACCATATTTATGAAAGTTCTTTGAAGATGTTGCCGACACTGACATCCGATCCCACGATGACGTGCCTGATGAGTGGTCGTGGCTTGACAGTCTCTCCGAATCAGAGGCTGATGGCACTGGAGTTGATACATAACCCAACCCCCGGCGCGTCTGATGATAATAATCAGGTGCTTTCCTTTTGGCACAAAAGATCGAAGCAATGATCTCCTTCCTTTGCCGAAGTTCAATCCAGGTCATTGGCTAGATCGTATCCCATACGCTTCATCATCTTGAGCGTTCTCGGTTCATAGTGATTGAACTGTGGGGGCTCCTTTTCACCTTCTGATTCTTCATAGAGTGCTGGTCAGACGAAATTCGTCCAAAGAGGATTGGTTTCTGGCCTTTTTCGTCTGGCTGGAACCAGGAATACAGACTTTTGTGCGTCGCCATCATCCTGGTACGTCCCGAAGGATGATTTTATTGGTACATGCAATGATGTCAAAGCATCCATTGCCGACCAGACATCCTCATCTACGTTGGTGCTAGTATCCGACGGTATTGAATCAGACTCACACGCAGGAAAATACGCGAAATCTAAATCTTCATTAATATACCAACCGCCTGTATCGTCGGCGGTATCAACATCGAGCTTATTAGTGCTCTTTACAAGTGGTTCTAGCTCCCACAGGCACTCTTCTTCCTCAGGCTCGACGTCAGCTTCATTACCAGAGTCTGGCTCCTCTGGTTGCGGGGTTTCATTAGTCTCCTCATATAAGAGGGAATACGTGAAGTAATTCTCGACCCCTTTGAACGGATGCCTTTCGGCAATCAACGTTCGGACCTGTCCGCTCTCGTCGATGTATTTCATGACTTGATGGAGAGTGGAGGGAACAATGGAATTTTGGTGAATCCATGGTCGTCCCAGCAACAGGTTGTAAGACGTGTCAGCGTCAATGACGTAACACGTTACTTCTGATTTGAGGCTCCCGATCCGGCATTTGAGCTTGATCTTCCCCATCGGGCGGGAGCTGTTGGCATTAAAACCATAAATAGTCGTCTGGGTAGGGCTCAGACGATGGGTAGGAATGCCCAGAAATTGCATGACCCGGCGAGGTATGATGCTTAGTGCTGACCCAGGGTCTACCTGAATGCGATTCACCTCGGATGACCCGATATACCCCGTGAAGTATAGGGGTCGGTCATGCTTCCCTTTAACCTGCATGTCATCTTTTGTGAAAGAGATGCAGGGAGCATTTGGGGAGGTGTGTGGAGGCAATCTCTACATCTTCCTCCCTCGGTACGTGGGTCAGAAAGACCTCAGCGTTTGTCAGGGCTTCTTGTAGAGCTTCTCTGGTTGACTTGATAGCCTCAGAGCTCATACAAGGTAATGCGTGCTGGGATGTTGGCTAACTGAGCCAGCACATCGAAGCGGTTAAGGTGTCGAAGGTGTCGAAGATCCTTCCGCTGCACTTCTGAAAGAACCCGAGAAAACCGAGTTTCTTTCTGTTTCTCCACGGTGGTTTTGCGGAGGGCTGAGCTGGCTCTACAGCTGGTGAGGAGGGACCACCGCCTTTTCGCCGTACTGCTTCAAGTACGCCTGCCCTGAGCGGGTGCCTGATGTCGGTGGTGGGCTGCCGCCAGGACCATTGTCTCCTCTTCTGAGTCGGTCAGCGAAGGACATCAGCGTCTGCTTCCCGGGAAGAAGCGCAGATCACGTGGCAAGATGAAGCCTTTCCTTTGCCTTTGGACTTCCTGTTGGTCACAGTCGTCCATTGCTGCTCGTCAACGAGGTCAGGGTGGACCCACATGATTCCTCCTTCAGGTGTAGGGACCGGGACCAAGCCCTCTCCTGCTGCGATGAGGGTCTGTGTTGACCACTCTCAATTCTCCTTTCGGGACAGAGATCACTCCCACGGGCATCGGGGGTCGTGTCCCAAAGTGGAGCATCGACGTCATGTTGGCCGACATCTTCTTTGCTCTGGCCGGAGTTTTAATACCTCCGCGTCAATCAGGGCTTGGAGGACGTCCTTGAAGATGTAGCAGCTCCTGGTAGGGTGCCCGAGCATCCTATGGTATAGGCAGTAGTTGGGATTGTCGGTCTTGCCGACTTCTTCCGGGCGCCTGATTTCAGGGAGCTTCAGTCGATTGCTCTTGTTGAGTAGTTTGAAGAGCGAATCGACGTGTTTCCTCTTGAAGGAATACTGTTTGTTGGCGCGGGGTTGGCTGGGAGGAGCCACCTGCTCTGCCTGACTGAGGTTTGACGGGAGACTTGGTCTCTGTCGCCAAATTATCCTTCCGTTTTGTTTGGAGGGATGTGTCTGGTGCACGCCTCGTCGTCCTTCTGGCCTGGGCTTGCCTTCTTCCGCTCTGACGCGGGCAACAATCTCCTCAGCCTGTTCACCTTGCTGGACTAACTGTTTCCAGGTGCGGCTTTCAGCAACCCCTATCTGAGCAAGGAGTGAGGTTTGGAGATTGTGGCGACATGTTTCCACCAGGGTGGCCTGGGTCATGCCGCTCGGACATCGGAGTGCCGTGTTCCGAATCTTTCTACAAAAGACTTAACGGACTCTCCCTTTCGCTGCTTGGTAGCTAAAAGGGTAGGATTGTTACCTCCGAGTCATCCTCGAAGAAGCGTGTTGTTAGAAACAGCTTCTCCAAGTCGCCCCAGTTCTTGATTGAACCTTCCGGGAGCTTCATAAACCATTCAAAGGCCAACCCTTTCAGGGTGCCAATGAACAGTCGCGCCAATATAGCGTCGTTATCTACCACATTCCCAGTTTGGGATTTGAAGTAGTAGATATGCTGGTTGGGTGATCCCTTCCCCCCCCGAAAGCTTGGAGAGTTGGAGCCTTGAATCTAGGAGGGTACGGGACTAAGTCCCACGGCTGGATATGGCCGGACCACTCCAGCTTCTTGGAGATCTTTACGACTGGCAAGGGCGTTGAGTCGTTGCTCCAGTAGGCTCATTCTTTGATCTTGAGCCTTCTCCGAGTCTGAGTTGCTTCCTGCATGCGCTGAAGGCCTGGACACATTCGAAGGAGATCGTCGTGTCCCATCGGAGGGATCAGAGGGTGGATTTCCTCCTCTTCCTCTTCTAGCTCTTGGCCTTCTAGGAGGAGACCTCTCTCTCTCTTCGAGCAATTTCTCAAGCATGTGCTTGAGACCGTCAATGGTTCTCTGTTGAGAGGAGAGTATTTGCATTTGGTGCTTCTGCATCTGCATTAGATGCTTAGTTGTCTCCTCAGGAGCGTCTTCTTTATCCTCAGGAGCATCTGCCATGTAGGCAAAAACTCCTCTTTCACCGGAAGAGTTCGAATCTTGCGACTCTATCACTACGGAGTGAGAGTCGTCCATTCTAATGCCGCGGGATAAGGCATTATAGTCAATTGGGGGGATGGTCCCTGTCCTGGTACGGGTATGTATAACCCCTTCTGTCTCAGAGTTTGACCCCTCTGAATTGATCATTGGTTGTTTTCCCTGCTTCTGCTTGTCATATATGCGGTAAGCTCCGGGTATTCGACATCAGAGAAGGTTCTCTTTCGGTGGGAGCGCCTTCTTTTGGCTGACGGGGGAATCAGGGTCAGCTGTCTAACCAAAGACGGCTGGTGCACGCCTGATTCGCAATGGCATCCAGAGAGCATCTGGATGAGTTGTTGACAGCAGCAAGAAAGAAGTGGCCTGATTGGCACTTCTTTCCTTCAAATAATCCCTCAAATCCGTGGGAGGGGGATTAAATAGACTGGCCTCACGGCGTCGAAGACGGGGGGGCAGTCGTTTGTGTTGCGCTGTCTGAACGCAGGTCTCAGAAACGCGGTGGTCACACTGTTGCGTTGCGTGCGTCTGGCGTCTCTGTTGAGACGAGACGCGGTCCTCGCGTTGCAGTCTGCTGCGTTGGAGCAGAGAGACTTGGGACGTTACGCGCGTCTGGCGTCTCTGTTGAGATAAGACGCGGTCGTCGCACTGTTGTCCACTGCGCTGGGGCAGAGGACTTGAGGTGTTACGCGCGTCTGGCGTCTCTGTTGAGACGAGACGCGGTCCTCGCACTGTTGGGAGATTTCGCGCGTCTGGCGTCTCTGTTGAGACGAGAGCGGTTTCTCGCACTGTTGTCCGCTGCGTTGAAGCAGAGGGACTTGGAAGATAATGGGCTGCTGGGCCCCATGCCTGGGAACGCATGCGTCCTGCGTTTGATGAGACGCAGAAACTTCGCTTCGGCGTTTGGTAAGTTGATCTTCAGCAGCAACTTGAGGAGTCTCGCGTTGGGTCGCCAAACGCGGATTTCTCGCACTGGTCGAGGTGCGGGCAAGGCATCATATTGAACGCCGCGTCCAACCCCAGTCAGAGAACCATCGGTTCCAACCGAGTGTTGACGCGCGCGTCGTCTTTGTCGACGCTCGGCATTTCGATTGCGTCGTGGAGGAGGAGAGAAGCCAACAATTTCCTGGTTTGAAGAACCAGGGCTGTTCACCACGCGGGTCTCTTGGGAGACGTTGACGCGGGGTTTCTGCGAGACGCGGGCGTTCTGCAAGACGCGGGGCGTCACGCGAGACGCGGTTCGATCGCAGCAACAGTTGTGCCGTGGACCACGCGGGCCTTCAGAGAGGCGTTGGCGCGTGAGTTCTGCGCGTCGCGGTTGATCGCAGCAGCAGAGGCGTTGGATGTTACGCGGGCCTTCGAGGAGGCGTTGACGCGTGAAACTGGGCGCGGCACAGAGGGTGACAGCAGCGCCTGGTTGAGCCGCGGATTGGGCTTCGGGAGGCTGCGTCGTTGAGACCCTGCGGCAGACGCGGGTCTTGGGGCTCTTGGAGCCAGAAGAGAGAAACTCTTCATACTTCGCCTGGTCGAACTCAACGACGAGTGATTCGACCATCTTCCCCTTACGGAGAACGTCATCCTGTACCACGATGTGCTCATCGGTCACGAATGTAGTCCCCAGCGGAGTCGCCATCTCTTGTACGGTGCGGGAAAGAGATTTTGCGGTAAAATTTCCTTGAATCAGTTGAAAGATTACAACAAAAACAATATTCCGACTACAAGGGAGGGAGGATGCTTGGATCTTCCCTTTGTTTAGTGCTGGGTTCTTCGTGTGGCGATGGAGAGTGAATCTTGTTCTCGTTGACCAGATGACGTCCTGGACCGTCGGGGGTCTTCTCTTCGGCCGGTAGGGGAGTAACTCAGCTCCGGCTACCAAACTCTCAAAGAGGAGGTAGGCGAAGATAGGCTAGTACTCGTAAGCCTGTTGAAGAATCTCCTCTCTCTCGGTTGTCGACGTTGGGCTTCTCTCTCTCGATGCCTTGATCCTCTGACCCTCCTCTCTTTTGATTCAATCCAATCCACCCTCCTTCATAGCCAACAGGGCTATTTATAGGGGTCTTAAGGGGTGATCGTGCCCCCTAAAAATGTGCCTGAACGAGGGCCACTACCCGCCATATGCGCGGGAACTGACTCCCACGATCTGGGCGGTTGCAACTGAGACGCGGATTTCAGACTAAACGCGCCTTGATGCTGAGACGCGGGCTTCAGGCCGGACGCGCCTTGGATGCTGAGACGCGAGCTTCAGTCCCTTGCGTCTTGATGCTGAGACGCGGGCGTCAGTCCCTTGCGTCTTGGATGCTGAGACGCGGGCGTCGAGCCAACACGCTTTGATGTTAAGACGCGGGCTTCAGGCCGACGCGTCTTGAAGTTGAGACGCGGGCTTCAGGCGACGCGTCTTGAAGTTGAGACGCGGGCTTCAGGCCGACGCGTCTTGAAGTTGAGACGCGGGCTTCAGGCCGACGCGTCTTGAAGTTGAGACGCGGGCTTCAATCCTTTGCGTCTTTGAGACTGCTTCTGGTGGCTTGCCTGTTAGTCATTTTTAGACAGCCTACACCCCTACTGCCAACGGCTCATCCATATGCTCTCTGAGTGCCGTTGCGGATCAGGCGTACACCAGCAGTCTTTAGTCAGACAGCTGACCCTGATTCCTCCGTCAGCTAAAGAAGACGCTCCCACAGAAGGAGAACCTTATCTGACGTTGAGTACCCGGAGCTCACTGCGAATATGACAAGCAGGAGCAAGGGAAAACAAACTTGCAGTCAGCTCAGACGAGTCCGAGTCTGACTCTGAACCGGAAGGGGTGTATCGACACACTCGCACCCGGACTGGGGCCATTCCCCCAATTGACTATAATGCCTTAGCCCATGGCATTAATGATTCTCACTCCGCCGTAGCGGAATCAAGGGCTTCAAAACTCTTCCGTCGAGAAGGAGACCTCCGCCTACATGACAGGCACTCCTGAGGAGACGACTAAACGTTGGGAGCAGATCCAGAAGGCACAAATGGATATGATTCTTGCTCAGCAGGAATCTATCAACTCCCTCAAGCAGGCGATTGCACAGCTGCTCGAAGACAGGAGGAGGTCCCTCCTAAAAAGTCAAAGGGCAAAGGAAAAAGGGAGAGAAAGCTCATCTTCCGAACCTTCTGAGGAGACGCGGCGATCTACTTCGGTTCGTCCAAGTCCTCGTCGCAAGTAAAAGGCGACCAAGACCAAGGAAAGGCTCATGTTAAAAGAATGAGTCAACTGGAGCGACGCCTCGAGGCCCTTGCCAATCGCAAAGACCTCCAAGAAGTAGGAGTGGTCCGGCCCTACCCGGCTGAATGGGATTGGTTCCGTACCCGCCCAAGTTCAAAGCTCCAACTCTTCAAGCCTTTGATGGGAAAGGGTCACCCAACCAGCACATCTACTACTTCAAATCCCAAACCGGGAATGTAGTAGATAATGACGCATCCTGGCACGCCTGTTCATCGGCACCCTGAAAGAGTTGGCCTTTGAATGGTTTATGAAGCTCCCAGAAGGTTCTATCAAGAACTGGGGCGATTTGGAGAAGCTCTTTTTAACACTCTTCTTCGAGGATGACTCCGAAGTCACAATGCCAACCTTTTTGTAACGCCCGATCCCGCAGGTACGGGGACGTTATGGCGACATACATACGCGAGGTGTAAACACGCTCACGCGTACGTTAAGCCTCAATACAGTACATAACCTCCATAAATACCTGGGGTCCAGCATGAGATAAGTACAAGAATACCCAGAAGAAGAGGGTCAGTAATCATAACAGATATGGAATATAGGAACAAGTAAGATAACTGAAATGAATTACTAAAATACCTATGAATAGGCCAGATGAGGAATTTCCTAGGTGACTCTAAGGCACTCTCGGTACGCGGGATCTCCAACAGGGCACGCAAACCCAGGGTCGTCAGAAAGCGACCTAGTGAGTGGTAAAATGAAGGAACAGTAATACATACATAGTAATACAAGCATGATACTAAATATAATACATGATGTGGTACAAGTGATATTATATCATAAGCATATAGGAGCAGTAGAAATATAATAATATGTCATCTTTAGGTACCATCACTACCTAGCCAGTTATCATCAGGTCATGACTCTAACATATTTAGTTCATATAATAAATAGAGTTATCTAACGGAACATAATAGCAGTGAACATGATAGTGATGTAAATGAACATGCAGGTGGGTATATGCAATATGACATGCTACTGTGTTGTGTCTAGACAACATATAAACAATGCAAAACAGACTATATGTGATGCAAGGTGTACCTGTGCATGAATAGTATTCCACCATAGGTATCGAGTATTGTAGCAAAGTCTACAGGTAACATGATAGCGATACAATAACATGAACATGAACAGTAACAAGTAAGCAAGATCACAATGAACATGATAGCAAATAAAATAACAGGAACAGTAACATGTATTGGTAAGTCATGTCAAAGTCATGTACAATAATAGCATACATGTCTGAGGCAAGTCATGTGATTGATACAATAGTAGCAATCAGTACCACCTGATATTTTAATCACTCTCTTCCAGTGTCCCATACCACTGGCAGTTCATACTGGAGCCCGCACTCCAGTCGAACCCATCGGACATGGCCTACGGGTACCATTATCCAAACGAGAGAGTAACTAAATAACAAGTGTTCTCGACGTCCACTATTGTGTATACTGTTTTATTATGTTAATTGGAAACCAATGATCGAGGAGTTCTTATCGGTGGATGTATCCCGTGCATACCGGGATCACGGCCTTAAACAAGCCCCTGGCTGCCAGGACCAGGGCCCTCCGCTAAGAGGGGAGCATGAATCAAGTAACAAGAGCTCATGGAGCAATTGGTAGGCAGCCTCTGATTAGTAGTGAAAAGTACATTTTATCATCATATTTACCGTCACATTTTCATATTTATTTATAATTTGCACATTTATTAATATTTGTGATTTATTGTGTGCAGGCCTCGAAATATAAAAGAAAGAAATAAAGCTTAATGAAGCCCAAAACCCCATATTTGAAACCCAAGAGTCAAAGCGCAATATCAAGTGTCAAAGTGCAAATATACAAGGGTAGAGTTGCAATTATTGAAGTTTAGGGAAGGGTGGACTTCTATCCAACCCTAAACACCTGCAGGATCAGATTAAAAGGCCAAGATAAAGAAGAAATTCGTGGGAGGAAGATTGAAGAAATCTGGATTAAGGGTAACTTGATTACCAAGTTACCTCGAAAATCCAGATTTAAAAGGCCAGGATAAAATTCCAGAAGCAGAAGCCCACAGGGACGGACACAGGAGAAGCCACGCGCCAAGAGCGCGGGCAATCTGCCACCAGATTGCCGCGGAGGCGGGCAAAAAGCCGCGCATCGCGGCAATATAGATGAGAGGGAATACCAGTTTTTTGGGCAAGTTCGTCCGGGTGTGGCATACTGCATCTATAAATAGCACTGCATTGCAACATACAGAGCGTCCCAGCGTCCAGCAAAGGGCCAAAAGCTAGGTTTTTAGGTTTTAGGTTAGATTCCATTGTAAATTTTATTTTCTTTTTGTGAAAGCTGAGAGGAGATGTTGCATTCATGGAGGAAGGGATCCTCTTGTACCGATGGTGACAGCCGGTGTAAGTTGTAAAATTTTCCTCCATTGTTTAAATCAAATCAAAGCTTGTTTTGTTATTTTTATGTTTTATTGTGTCTCTATCTTTGTCTATCATTGTTTTTCTATTTGGTTTATGACATTGTTCCTTCTCTGATGTCCTGCAAACCGTGAGAACTTGACGCTTTGAGACTACCTAGCCGAAGAAGGAACCTTGACGGCCCATGGCGATGAACAAGTCTTCATAGCTTGTTGTTTTATTTCGTAGAGTAGATAAGAAGGCGGACGATCCCATAAGCCGTGCTTGTACGCCTTCCAAGAAAAGGGAAATCATCGCACGGTTCAAACGGCAAGCAAATAAAGAGATAAGTTTTCCTTTGTTTCTTTCTTTTCTTTTTCGTAGATTAAATCCACATCTCTCCAATATTCTTTTCCACAATCATTGTAAAATACACGTTTCTTGTAAATACCATCGTGACAATTAACTAAAAAAGATAATTTTAGAGATTAAACTTGCTTAACGCTTCTATCGCAGTCCTCCTTGAGGATCACGACCCGCATAGCCTTGCTACCGCGGATTAGAACTGAACCTCACACTACTATTTCTAAATTTAATATCCTTATTTTTGTGTGCAGGAAATCTCAGTCACCCTCCTACCGTCCCCTGCAGTGGGAAAACAATATGGATCCAGTACATCACCCGATAAGATCTAATCCACCATCAAGTCTCCCCCATACCCCAGTTATCATTATGATCTGATATGTTCAGTATCCAATGTAACAAGAACAAATAACAGTACATGGTACGGTTAACACGATAACTGGACCTGAGCTCTATTGATAGCGTAGAACAATATAACGGGAATCAGGAACAATATAACATGAACAAGATAACATGAACAATATACCGGGACGGGAACAATAGATGTGGGCTTCCCACATATCGCATATCAACAGCTCGCATTCCAGTAACAGGAATATCCGTATCATTAACAGGAAACGATCATATAACATGGATACGATAACATAGAACAATAATCTGTGTAACATGCACGGTGGTCATATGATAATAAGTGAGAAACATTACATGCATGTGTATCTGTAATATGTAAGTATGACATAAATGTATATGATGATCATGCTAACATGAAATGCGATAGTCCGTGCAGTGTGATATGTCGAGAATCCATGTAACGAGGATAATAATACATGACATAACGGTATTCGCGTGAAATAGTGCCGCTACATATCGGTGGCTATGCCTACGAAATAACAAGTGTGTCGTGTTAATGTAACATGCACAGGTAATAACAGTGGTCAGTGTCTACTATCATGTACAGTGAACTACAGTATCCGTGTAATGATGATAACCGTAATATGACATGCGGTACTTATCCGTGTAATAGTGGGACATAGTTTGTGTAGCCATAATCCGTGTAACCTGCATAAACGGTATCTAGCATGCACGTCTAGTGACCGTGTAGTGCATAGCCTACCGTGAATCAATATACATGTGACGATAGTTAGCTAACTATGAGTTACTGTGAGTTACTACATGAAGTAATAGTATCTCCTAATATGATGACCTAGTGGTCCGTGGTCAGTGGCGATGCAGGTATGATATCTGTATCCGAGTTTTCTCTGTCTGTATACCTTGTTACTATAACGACCTCATCTTGAGTCAGGGAATACCTTACAATCTTCTAGGTTATTCCTAATTCAATGATCGTCCAATCATGACCAGTGAATAATTAATATTTAACGTCTTTTACCATAATCATGATATAGCAAGCAATGTAATTAAATATGATAAAATATAATTTATAAAAAAAACACTCACAAACTAGCCATAGGTTGGTAGCTCTCTTCTCCACGATCGCAACGGATCCAGAATCGTCCCAATCGGAGTCCGGATGCTCCCGATATCGCTCGAAGACCCAAAACGAGAGAAAAAGGTCAGTTACGTAATAACAAAAATTATTCAGGGGGCTATTTGCAAATTTATAGGGGCCTAAAAGTAATTAATAATTTACAGGGGCTAAAATGTAATAGTACCTTTAATGGGTCGGGTTTGATGCAAATGGGCCGGGTTTGGGTTAAACCCAAACCCAAAACCCATTGGGTTTCTTCCAACAGAAGCCACGGCAGCAGCAGCGTGCGCTTGCCACTGCCGCCGCCCGCGCGCCCGCCGCTCGCGGCGCCGCTGCCCCACCGGCGCCGGCGCTACTCCGGCGCCCAGGGCCGCCGGGGGACCCTGCAGAGAGGAGAGAGGGGGGGGTGGGGGCTGGCGCCCCTACCAGCGCCTGGCCGGTGTCTAGCCGGCCTCCCTCGCCGCCGGCTGGCTGACCGGCCTCCGGCACCGCCGGCGTCCACCAGAGAGAGGGAGGAGAGAGTACAGGGAGAGAGAGATAGGTTAACAGAGAGAGAGAGGAGGAGATTATAGAGAGAGAGAAAAAGGGAGAGAGAGAAATTGGGAGGAGAGAGAGGTTTTTAGAGAGAGTGTGAAGAGAGAGAGAAAGGAGAGGATTTAAAGGAGAGAGAGAGGCGGTGGGTTGATTGAAAGAGGGGTGGGAGGGAGCTCTCTGGAGAAATGGAGAAGAAGAAAGAAAAAGAAAAGAAAGAAAAGAAAAAGGGTTTTTAATTATTAAAATAATATTATTTAATTCGGCCTAAAATTTGACTTGTCCCGAACGGTGCCTAAAAATTATAAAAAATAGAGAATATTATCTGGAGACGTAAAATGAAAGACAGTTTTAGAAACTCTATCCGGTTTGCAAATTAAAAATCCCAGAATGTCTCGCCGATACGGGCGACACCGGTTGGCCGGATTTTCGATAAATTCAGAAAAATTCCCAAAAATACCCGAACATAGCTTATGTGATTCTAAGACATACGGGTGAAACCAATTCTCAAAAGTCTACTTGTTGTGAAATAAAAATCAGAAAGCCGGTTATCGGTATCGGTCGACACCGACTATGGAGATTTTCCAAAATAATCCAGAAAATTTCCAGAAAATCTTAAAAATATCAAATATTAGAAAATGATTTTAGAAACTGAAATCGGCTCAATCGGACTACCACGGAGGCCAAATCAATTTTGTACGTCGTATCGCATACTGATACGGTGATACGTACACCAGGGATCAGGGTGTTACATTTCTCCTCACCTTACAAAAATTGCGTCCTCGCAATTTTTCATTTAGGTGTGAGAACAAGATTTCAACACCAAGCCGACATATTACGGGTCCACGACACTACGCTGCGCACTCTGCTATCTATAAGGAACTCGAGATGGAAAAGTATGGTAGTGAACAAATCCGAACGGATGGGAAGCAAGACGATGCAAGGAAAGCGAGAAGAAAATCGGATGTTCTGGTTAACAACTGGAAGGAAAGAAGGAAGACAAACGAGTCAAGGAATGAATTGTCAGGTCATGGTATTCTTGTACGTGTTGCTGGATCCCCAAATTCAGATACAGATCAGTTAATCTGAACCTGATAGTACTGTTGATAAGAGCCCGAGGAGTGACCCAGGTGGTTACCCACACCAGGTGTGAACCTAGGCTCTGATACCACTATGTAACGCCCCGATCCCGCAGGTACGGGGATGTTATGGCGACGTACATACGCGAGGTGTAAACACGCTCACGCGTACGTTAAGCCTCAATACAGTACATAACCTCCATAAATACCTGGGGTCCAGCATGAGATAAGTACAAGAATACCTGCAGAAGAGGGTCAGTAATCATAACAGATATGGAATATAGGAACAAATAAGATAACTGAAATGAATTACTAAAATACCTATGAATAGGCCAGATGAGGAATTTCCTAGGTGACTCTAAGGCACTCTCGGTACGCGGATCTCCAATCTGGGCACGCAAACCCAGGGTCGTCAGAAAGCGACCTAGTGAGTGGTAAAATGAAGGAACAGTAATACATACATAGTAATACAAGCATGATACTAATATATAATACATGATGTGGTACAAGTGATATTATATCATAAGCATATAGAAAACAGTAGAAATATAATAATATGTCATCTTTAGGTACCATCACTACCTAGCAGTTATCATCGGGTCATGACTCTAATCATATTTAGTTCATTTAATAAATAAAGTTATCTAACGGTGACATAATAGCAGTGAACATGATAGTGATGTAAATGAACATGCAGGTGGGTATATGCAATATGAACATGCTACTGTGTTGTGTCTAGACAACATATAAACAATGCAAAACAGACTATATGTGATGCAAGGTGTACCTGTGCATGAGTAGTATTCCACCATAGGTATCGAGTATTGTAGCAAAGTCTACAGGTAACATGATAGCGATACAATAACATGAACATGAACAGTAACAAGTAAGCAAGATCACATAGAACATGATAGCAAATAAAATAACAGGAACAGTAACATGTATTAGGTAAGTCATGTCAAAGTCATGTACAATAATAGCATACATGTCTGAGGCAAGTCATGTGATTGATACAATAGTAGCAATCAGTACCACCTGATATTTTAATCACTCTCTTCCAGTGTCCCATACCACTGGCAGTTCATACTGGAGCCCGCACTCCAGTCGAACCCATCCGGACATGGCCTACGGGTACCATTATCCAAACGAGAGAGTAACTAAATAACAAGTGTTCCCGACGTCCACTATTGTGTATACTATTTTATTATGTTAATTGGAAACCAATGATCGAGGAGTTCTTATCGGGTGGATGTATCCGTGCATACCCGGGATCACGGCCTTAAACAAGCCCCTGGCTGCCAGGACCAGGGCCCTCCGCTAAGAGGGGAGCATGAATCAAGTAACAAGAGCTCATGGAGCAATTGGTAGGCAGCCCTCCTACCGTCCCCTGCAGTGGGAAAACAATATGGATCCAGTAATCACCCGATAAGATCTAATCCACCATCAAGTCTCCCCATACCCCAGTTATCATTATGATCTGATATGTTCAGTATCCAATGTAACAAGAACAAATAACAGTACATGGTACGGTTAACACGATAACTGGACCTGAGCTCTGTTGATAGCGTAGAACAATATAACGGGAATCAGGAACAATATAACATGAACAAGATAACATGAACAATATACCGGGAACGGGAACAATAGATGTGGGCTTCCCACATATCGCATATCAACAGCTCGCATGTCCAGTAACAGGAATATCCGTATCATTAACAGGAAACGATCATATAACATGGATACGATAACATAGAACAATAATCTGTGTAACATGCACGGTGAATCATATGATAATAAGTGAGAAACATTACATGCATGTGTATCTGTAATACGTAAGTATGACATAAATGTATATGATGATCATGCTAACATGAAATGCGATAGTCCGTGCAGTGATTTGTCGAGAATCCATGTAACGAGGATAATAATACATGACATAACGGTATTTCGTGAAATAGTGCCGCTACATATCGGTGGCTATGCCTACGAAATAACAAGTGTGTCGTGTTAATGTAACATGCACAGGTAATAACAGTGGTCAGTGTCTACTATCATGTACAGTGAACTACAGTATCCGTGTAATGATGATAACCGTAATATGACATGCGGTACTTATCCGTGTAATAGTGGGACATAGTTTGTGTAGCCATAATCCGTGTAACCTGCATAAACGGTATCTAGCATGCACGTCTAGTGACCGTGTAGTGTCATAGCCTACCGTGAATCAATATACATGTGACGATAGTTAGCTAACTATAAGTTACTGTGAGTTACTACATGAAGTAATAGTATCTCCTAATATGATGACCTAGTGGTCCGTGGTCAGTGGCGGTGCAGGTATGATATCTGTATCCGAGTTTTCTCTGTCTGTATACCTTGTTACTATAACGACCTCATCTTGAGTCAGGGAATACCTTACAATCTTCTAGGTTATTCCTAATTCAATGATCGTCCAATCATGACCAGTGAATAATTAATATTTAACGTCTTTTATCCATAATCATGATATAGCAAGCAATGTAATTAAATATGATAAAATATAATTTATAAAAAAAACACTCACAAACTAGCCATAGGATGGTAGCTCTTCTCCACGATCGTAACGGATCCAGAATCGTCCCAATCGGAGTCCGGATGCTCCCGATATCGCTCGAAGACCCAAAACCGAGAGAAAGGTCAGTTACGTAATAACAAAAATTATTCAGGGGGCTATTTGCAAATTTATAGGGATCTAAAAGTAATTAATAATTTTACAGGGGCTAAAATATAATAGTACCTTAATGGGTCGGGTTTGATGCAAATGGGCCGGGTTTGGGTTAAACCCAAACCCAAAACCCATTGGGTTTCTTCCAACAGAAGCCACGGCAGCAGCAGCGTGCGCTGCCGCTGCCGCGCCGGCGCGCCCGCCCCGCTCGCCGGCGCCGCTGCCCCACCGGCGCCGGCGCTACTCCGGCGCCCAGGGCCGCCGGGGGACCCTGCAGAGAGGAGAGAGAGGGGGGTGGGGGCTGGCGCCCCCTACCAGCGCCTGGCCGGCGTCTAGCCGGCCTCCCTCGCCGCCGGCTGGCCTGGCCGGCCTCCGGCACCGCCGGCGTCCACCAGAGAGAGGGAGGAGAGAGTACAGGGGAGAGAGAGATAGGTTAACAGAGAGAGAGAGAGAAAAAGGGAGAGAGAGAGAAAAAGGGAGAGAGAGAAATTGGGAGGAGAGAGAGGTTTTAGAGAGAGAGTGTGGAAGAGAGAGAGAAAGGAGAGGATTTAAAGGAGAGAGAGGCGGTGGGTTGATTGAAAGAGGCGGTGGGTTGGAGCTCTCTGGAGAAATGGAGAAGAAGAAAGAAAAAGAAAAGAAAAGAAAGAAAAGAAAAGAAAAAGGGTTTTTAATTATTAAAATAATATTATTTAATTCGGCCTAAAATTCGACTAGTCCCGAACGGTGCCTAAAAATTATAGAAAATAGAGAATATTATCTGGAGATGTAATATGAAGACGGTTTTCAGAAACTCTATCCGGTTTGCAAATTAAAATCCCAGAATGTCTCGCCGATACGGGCGACACGGTTTGGCCGGATTTTCGATAAATTCAGAAAAATCCCCAAAAATACCCGAACATAGCTTATGTTATTCTAAGACATACGGTGAAAACCAATTTTCAAAAGTCTACTCTGTTTGTGAAATAAAAATCGGAAAGCCGGTTATCGGTATCGGTCGACACCGACTATGGAGATTTCCAAAATAATCCAGAAAATTTCCAGAAAATCCTGAAAAATATCAAATATTAGAAAATGATTTTAGAAACTGAAATCGGCTCAATCGGACTACCACGGAGGCCAAATCAATTTTTGTACGTCGTATCGCATACTGATACGGTGATACGTACACCAGGGATCAGGGTGTTACATTTCTCCTCACCTTACAAAAATTGCGTCCTCGCAATTTTCATTTAGGTGTGAGAACAAGATTTTCAACACCAAAGCCGACATATTACGGGTCCACGACACTACCGTTGCGCACTCTGCTATCTATAAGGAACTCGAGATGGAAAAGTATGGTAGTGAACAAATCCGAACGGATGGGAAGCAAGACGATGCAAGGAAAGCGAGAAGAAAATCGGATGTTCTGGTTAGCAACTGGAAGGAAAGAAGGAAGACAAAGAGTCAAGGAATGAATTGTCAAGGTCATGGTATTCTTGTACTTGTTGCTGGAATCCCCAAATTCAGATACAGATCAGTTAATCTGAACCTGATAGTACTGTTGGTAAGAGCCCGAGGAGTGACCCAGGTGGTTACCCACACCAGGTGTGAACCTAGGCTCTGATACCACTATGTAACGCCCCGATCCCGCAGGTACGGGGACGTTATGGCGACGTACATACGCGAGGTGTAAAACACGCTCACGCGTACGTTAAGCCTCAATACAGTACATAACCTCCATAAATACCTGGGGTCCAGCATGAGATAAGTACAAGAATACCTGCAGAAGAGGTCAGTAATCATAACAGATATGGAATATAGGAACAAATAAGATAACTGAAATGAATTACTAAAATACCTATGAATAGGCCAGATGAGGAATTTCCTAGGTGACTCTAAGGCACTCTCGGTACGCGGATCTCCAATCTGGGCACGCAAACCCAGGGTCGTCAGAAAGCGACCTAGTGAGTGGTAAAATGAAGGAACAGTAATACATACATAGTAATACAGCATGATACTAATATAATACATGTTGTGGTACAAGTGATATTATATCATAAGCATATAGGAAGCAGTAGAAATATAATAATATGTCATCTTTAGGTACCATCACTACCTAGCCAGTTATCATCGGGTCATGACTCTAATCATATTTAGTTCATATAATAAATAAAGTTATCTAACGGTGACATAATAGCAGTGAACATGATAGTGATGTAAATGAACATGCAGGTGGGTATATGCAATATGAACATGCTACTGTGTTGTGTCTAGACAACATATAAACAATACAAAACAGACTATATGTGATGCAAGGTGTACCTGTGCATGAGTAGTATTCCACCATAGGTATCGAGTATTGTAGCAAAGTCTACAGGTAACATGATAGCGATACAATAACATGAACATGAACAGTAACAAGTAAGCAAGATCACAGTGAACATGATAGCAAATAAAATAACAGGAACAGTAACATGTATTAGGTAAGTCATGTCAAAGTCATGTACAATAATAGCATACATGTCTGAGGCAAGTCATGTGATTGATACAATAGTAGCAATCAGTACCCCCTGATATTTTAATCACTCTCTTCCAGTGTCCCATACCACTGGCAGTTCATACTGGAGCCCGCACTCCAGTCGAACCCATCCGGACATGGCCTACGGGTACCATTATCCAAACGAGAGAGTAACTAAATAACAAGTGTTCCCGACGTCCACTATTGTGTATACTGTTTTATTATGTTAATTGGAAACCAATGATCGAGGAGTTCTTATCGGGTGGATGTATCCCGTGCATACCGGGATCACGGCCTTAAACAAGCCCCTGGCTGCCAGGACCAGGGCCCTCCGCTAAGAGGGGAGCATGAATCAAGTAACAAGAGCTCATGGAGCAATTGGTAGGCAGCCCTCCTACCGTCCCCTGCAGTGGGAAAACAATATGGATTCAGTACATCACCCGATAAGATCTAATCCACCATCAAGTCTCCCCCATACCCCAGTTATCATTATGATCTGATATGTTCAGTATCCAATGTAACAAGAACAAATAACAGTACATGGTACGGTTAACACGATAACTGGACCTGAGCTCTGTTGATAGCGTAGAACAATATAACGGGAATCAGGAACAATATAACATGAACAAGATAACATGAACAATATACCGGGAACGGGAACAATAGATGTGGGCTTCCCACATATCGCATATCAACAGCTCGCATGTCCAGTAACAGGAATATCCGTATCATTAACAGGAAACGATCATATAACATGGATACGATAACATAGAACAATAATCTGTGTAACATGCACGGTGAGTCATATGATAATAAGTGAGAAACATTACATGCATGTGTATCTGTAATATGTAAGTATGACATAAATGTATATGATGATCATGCTAACATGAAATGCGATAGTCCGTGCAGTGATATGTCGAGAATCCATGTAACGAGGATAATAATACATGACATAACGGTATTTCGTGAAATAGTGCCGCTACATATCGGTGGCTATGCCTACGAAATAACAAGTGTGTCGTGTTAATGTAACATGCACAGGTAATAACAGTGGTCAGTGTCTACTATCATGTACAGTGAACTACAGTATCCGTGTAATGATGATAACCGTAATATGACATGCGGTACTTATCCGTGTAATAGTGGGACATAGTTTGTGTAGCCATAATCCGTGTAACCTGCATAAACGGTATCTAGCATGCACGTCTAGTGACCGTGTAGTGTCATAGCCTACCGTGAATCAATATACATGTGACGATAGTTAGCTAACTATGAGTTACTGTGAGTTACTACATGAAGTAATAGTATCTCCTAATATGATGACCTAGTGGTCCGTGGTCAGTGGCGGTGCAGGTATAATATCTGTATCCGAGTTTTCTCTGTCTGTATACCTTGTTACTATAACGACCTCATCTTGAGTCAGGAATACCTTACAATCTTCTAGGTTATTCCTAATTCAATGATCGTCCAATCATGACCAGTGAATAATTAATATTTAACGTCTTTTATCCATAATCATGATATAGCAAGCAATGTAATTAAATATGATAAAATATAATTTATAAAAAAAACACTCACAAACTAGTCATAGGATGGTAGCTCTCTTCTCCACGATCGCAACGGATCCAGAATCATCCCAATCGGAGTCCGGATGCTCCCGATATCGCTCGAAGACCCAAAACGAGAGAAAAGGTCAGTTACGTAATAACAAAAATTATTCAGGGGGCTATTGCAAATTTATAGGGGCCTAAAAGTAATTAATAATTTTACAGGGGCTAAATGTAATAGTACCTTTATGGGTCGGGTTTGATGCAAATGGGCCGGGTTTGGGTTAAACCCAAACCCAAAACCATTGGGTTTCTTCCAACAGAAGCCACGGCAGCAGCAGCGTGCGCTGCCGCTGCCGCCCCCGCGCCCGCCGCTCGCGCGCGCCCCGCTCGCCGGCGCCGCTGCCCCGCCGGCGCCGGCGCTACTCCGGCGCCCAGGGCCGCCGGGGGACCCTGCAGAGAGGAGAGAGAGGGGGGTGGGGGCTGGCGCCCCCTACCAGCGCCTGGCCGGCGTCTAGCCGGCCTCCCTCGCCGCCGGCTGGCCTGGCCGGCCTCCGGCACGCCGGCATCCACCAGAGAGAGGGAGGAGAGAGTACAGGGGAGAGAGAGATAGGTTAACAGAGAGAGAGAGGAGAGATTATAGAGAGAGAGAGAAAAAGGGAGAGAGAGAAATTGGGGGGAGAGAGAGGTTTTAGAGAGAGAGTGTGGAAGAGAGAGAGAAAGGAGAGGATTTAAAGGAGAGAGAGAGGCGGTGGGTTGATTGAAAGAGGCGGTGGGTTGGAGCTCTCTGGAGAAATGGAGAAGAAGAAAGAAAAAGAAAAGAAAAGAAAAGAAAAAGGGTTTTTAATTATTAAAATAATATTATTTAATTCGGCCTAAAATTCGACTTGTCCCGAACGGTGCCTAAAAATTATAAAAAATAGAGAATATTATCTGGAGATGTAATATGAAGACGGTTTTCAGAAACTCTATCGGTTTGTAAATTAAAAATCTCAGAATGTCTCGCCGATACGGGCGACACCGGTTTGGCCGGATTTTCGATAAATTCAGAAAAATCCCCAAAAATACCGAACATAGCTTATGTGATTCTAAGACATACGGTGAAAACCAATTCTCAAAAGTCTACTCTGTTTGTGAAATAAAATCGGAAAGCCGGTTATCGGTATCGGTCGACACCGACTATAGAGATTTCCAAAATAATCCAGAAAATTTCCAGAAAATCCTGAAAAATATCAAATATTAGAAAATGATTTTAGAAACTGAAATCGGCTCAATTGGACTATCACGGAGGCCAAATCAATTTTGTACGTCGTATCGCATACTGATACGGTGATACGTACACCAGGGATCAGGGTGTTACACTTTTGGCTACCAAACAGCGAAAAGGGGAGTCCGTCAAATCTTTCGTGGAAAGGTTTCGGAACATGGCACTCCGGTGTCCAAGCGGTATGACCCAGGCCACCCTGGTGGAAACATGCCGCCACAATCTCCAAACCTCACTTCTTGCTCAAATAGGAGTTGCTGAAAGCCGCACCTGAAAGCAATTAGTCCAACAAGGTGAACAGGCTGAGGAGATTATCGCCCGCGTCAGAGCGGAGGAAGGTAAGCCTAGGCCGGAAAGGTCGACAAGGCGTGCGCCGACACATCCCTCCAAACAAAGCGGAAGGATAATTTGGCAACGGAGACCAAATCTCCCGCCAAACCTCAATCAGGCAAGGCGAGTGGCTCTTCAAGCCAGCCACGCGCCAACAAGCAATATTCCTTCAAGGAGGAACATGTCGATTCGCTCTTTAAACTACTCAACAAGAGCAACCGACTGAAGCTCCCTGAAGCTAGGCGCCCAGAGGAAGTCGGCAAGACCGACAATCCCAACTACTGCATGTACACAGGATGTTGGGACACCCCACCAAAAGCTGCTACGTCTTCAAGGACATCCTTCAGGCTCTGATTGACGCGGAGGTGTTAAAGCTCTGACCAGAGCAGAAATAAGGTGACGGCTAATGTGACGTCGGTTCTCCAGTTCGGGAGACAACCTCCAACGCCTGCGGGGTAACTCCTATTCTAAAAGGAGAGCTGAGAGTGGTCAACACAGACCCTCACCAGCAGCAAGAGAAAAGGCTTGGTACCCGTCCCTACACCTCAAGGGGAAATTATGTGGGTCCACCCTGACCTTGTCAATGAACAACAATGGACTACTGTGACCAACAGAAAATCCAAAGGCAAGGCAAAGGCCTCATCCTGCAATGTGGTGGGTGCCTCCTCTCGAGAAGCGGAGACTGATATCCCTTCACTGACCGACTCAGAGGAGAAAACGATAGTCTTGGCCGCAGAGCCCAACCAACCGATGACGGGAACCCGTTCAGGACAGGCATACTTGAAACAGTACGGCGAGACGGCAGTAGCCCCTCCACAACCAACTGCGGAGCCAGTCAGGCCCTCCACAAAGCCACCTGTGGAGAAGCAGAAGGGGACTCGATTTTCTCGAGCCCTTCAAAAGGGCATCGCGGAAGGATCTACGACACCTTATCGCTTTGATGTCCTGGCTCAGTTGGCCAACATTCGGCACGCATTACCTTGTATGAACTTCTTAGACTATCAAAGTCGACCAGGGAAGCTCTGCAAGAAGCTCTGGCAAATGCTGAGGTCTTCATGACCCAGGTGCCGAAGGAGGAAGATGTAGAGGATTGCCTCCACACCTCCCAGAATGCCCCCTGCATCACCTTCACGGCAGATGATATGCAGGTGAAAGGGAAGCATGATCGACCCCTGTACTTCACAGGGTATATTGGATCGTCCGAGGTGAACCGCATCCAGATAGACCCAGGGTCCGCGTTGAGCACATGCCTCGCCGGGTCATGCAACATCTCGGCATTCCTACCCATCGTTTGAGTCCCACCCAGACGACTATCTATGGGTTCAATGCCAACCAGACCCGTCGATGGGGAAGATCAAGCTCAGGTGTCAGATTGGAAGCCTCAAGTCGGAAGTGACATGCTACATCATCGACGCCGACACTTCCTACAATCTATTGCTGGGACGACCGTGGATTCACCGCAACTCCATCGTTCCCTCCACTCTCTACCAAGTCATGAAGTACATTGACGGGAGTGAAAATGTGCAGACGTTGATCGCCGAAAGGCATCCGTTTAAAGGGGTCGAGAATTATTTCACCGACTCTTTGCTATACCAAGATCCGGTGGAGACGGATGAAGCCCCACAACCAGAGGAGCCAGACTCTGGTAATGAGGCTGACACTGAGCCTGAGAAAGAAGAGTGCCTATGGGAGTTAGAACCACTTGTAACGAGCACTAATAAGCCCGATGCGATAATACCACCGATGATATAGGCGGTTGGTATATTAATGAAGATTTAGATTTTGCGTATTTTTCTGTGTGTGCTTCTGATTCAATACCGTCAGATACTAGCACTGATATAGATGACGATCTCTGGTCGGCAATGGGTGCCTTAACATCATTGCATGTACCAGTGAAATCGTCCTTCGAGACATACCAAGATAATGGTAATGCGCAAGAATCTATATTTATGGTTCCAGCAAGACGGAAAGGCCAAAAACCAATTCTTTTTGGGCGAATCTCGTCTGAACCAACGCCCCGCGACGAATCAGAAGGTGAGGAAGAATCCCCTCAGTTCGGTCATTACGAACCAAAAGCGCTCAAAATAATGAGATCCATGGGGTACGACCTGACCAACAAACCCGGGTTGAACTTCGGCAAAGGAAGGAGGACGTTGCTTCAATCCTTTGTGCCGAAAGGGAAAGCCCCCGATTATTATCATCGGACACGCCGGGGGTTGGGCTACGTATCAACTCCGATCCCATCAGCCTCCGATTCTCAAGAATCGTCGAGCAACGATTACTCTTCGGACACATCATCTTGGGAGTCAGATGTCAGTGTCGGCAACATCTTCAAGGAACTTTCAGTGAACATGGTTTCGACAAGCCACCGGAAGATGGAAATGAAGAAATGATCCAATCCGATACAGATCCTTGGATCAAACATTTAAATGCTCTTTGGGATACCCGCTTTGAACAGCGCGAGCCACCCACAAAAGACAAGGTTGTTCAGATCAACCTAGGAGATGAGGCTAACCCTAAGCCCATCTTCATAAGTGACGGCCTGTCACCTTCGGAGAAGAAAGATCTAATATCTCTTGTACAAGAGTATATAGACGTCTTCGCCTGGAATTACGAGGACATGCCTGGACTTGATCCTCAAGTGGCTATGCACCGCCTCAACATCAATCCGGACGCAAAACCTGTCAAACAACAGCAGCTACGGTTTCGTCCAGAGATAATGGAGGCAATTCAATCAGAAGTCAGAAAACTTATTGATTCTGGCTTCATCAGGGAAGAACAACATCCCGACTGGGTAGCCAACATCGTCCCAGTTCCCAAGAAGAACGGGAAGATCCGGATCTGCATCGACTTCCGTGATCTAAACGAGGCCTGCCCCAAGGACGAATTCCCATTGCCGATCACAGATGTCATGATTGACAATACTTGTGGATTCGAACGAATGTCCTTCATGGACGGATTCTCAGGATACAATCAAATCAAAATGTATCCTGATGACGAAAAGCATACTTCTTCAGGACACCTCTAGGGGTATATTACTACACCGTCATGCCCTTCGGACTGAAAAATGCAGGGGCAACATATCAAAGGGCCATGAATGCCATTTTTCATCAGCAAATACGCAAAACGGTGGAATGTTATGTTGATGACATCGCGGTAAAAAGCCGCACTAAAGGTGATCACATAGCAGACCTGAAGGTGGTCTTCGACATCATGCGGGCTCATCAATTGAAGATGAATCCCACAAAGTCCTTCCTGGGGGTGGCCAGTGGCAAATTCTTAGGATTTGTTGTAACATCTATCGGAATTCACTTGGACCCGGAAAAGGTTCGCGCTATCCAGGAGATGCAACCTCCGAGAAATCTCAGAGAACTCAGAAGATTGCAAGGACGATTGGCGTACATCCGCAGGTTCATCTCAAACCTTTCCGGAAGATGCCAACCTTTCGCTAAGCTGATGAAGAAGGGTGTCTCATTCACTTGGGATAACGCTTGCCAACAAGCGTTCGAGGAAATCAAGCAATACCTCACCCAACCACCAGTCCTTACAACTCCAGTAGCCGGAAAGCCGTTTCTGGTGTACGTCGAGCAATGGATCACTCTTGGGAGCTCTACTAGCTCAGAATGACGATCAGGGACGTGAGCAAGCAATCTACTATCTAAGTAGAACAATGATCGGAGCCGAACATCGGTATAACCCGATCGAGAAGGAATGTTTGGCACTAGTGTTCGCTATCCAGAAAATGCGACACTATCTGGTAGGCCAAACTATAAACGTCATATCAAAAATCAACCCCCTGAGGTTACTTATGACTGAACCTTCATCGCTAAATGGCCGACTGGCAAAATGGGCCATATGCTCTCCCAATATGAGATGCGCTTTTTACCACAAAAGGCCATTAAGGGACAAGCAGTCGCGGATTTCCTTACTGAGCACCCAGATCCGAGGGCAGCCAAAGTCTACGAAGATCTCCCAGATGAAGTTGCTGAAGTCTGCCTGACTCAGACATCGTTCGAAAGTCAAGTATGGCAACTTTTCTTCAACGGTGCATCAAGAACAAGCCTGAAGGGACACGTAGTAGCAGGGGTAGGAGTAGTACTCGTATCCCCATAAAATTATGTGATTCCCTGAGCTGTCTCATTAACTGAGCCTTGTTCCAACAATGTGACGGAGTACAACGCTCTTTTGATTGGGATGCAATTCGCCGATGAGATTGGCGTTAAAAATCTCGAGGCATACGGCGACTCCAAGCTCATCGTCAGCCAAGTTCGCGGGGAGTACGAAGTTAGACATGAAGACTTAGTACCCTATTACAACGCGACTATCCGCATGGCCGAGGGGTTTACAAGCTTCTATATCGACCATGTACCGCGCAGGCAAAATGCGCACGCAGATGCACTCGCATCCCTGGCTGCCTCCTTAGCTCTTCCAGCTGGAGCAATGGAGAAGATATTCGTCTACAGCCACGACCTGTATTGCCCGAGAAATGCTCTCGAGGATTATCAGGAGTCAACGGGAGGTCGTCACCGCGAAGAAGCACTTGAAGCATCAACCGGTCCAGAGCTAAAGACTGGCGATTCCTCTATATCGACTACGTTTTATACGACATCCTGCCTGAAGACACCAAAGAGGCGGCTGCCATTCGAAGGAAAGCCCCCAAATTCTATTATAATGCGATTACGCGAACATTGTATCGTCGATCGCATGACGAGATCTTGCTCCGGTGCCTCTCACCAAAGGAGGCTCAAGAGGTATTGAAAGAAGCCCACGACGGCATGTGTGGAGCCCATCAACCTGGCCCAAAACTGGCACATCGACTCCAAAGATTGGGTTACTACTGGCCAAGATGATTGCCGATGCCGTCACTTATGCTAAGAGATGTCACGCCTGCCAAGTGCACAGCGATTTCATCCATCAAGCACCAGGGTACCTCCACTCTACGGCCTCTACCTGGCCATTTGAAATGTGGGGCATGGACGTGGTTGGTCCTATCAGCCCACCATCATCAAATGGACATCGGTTCATTTTGGCAATAACCGATTATTTCTCCAAATGGGCCAAAGCCATCCCTTTGAAGGAGGTCAAATCGTCGAACGTGATCAAGTTCGTGAAACATCACGTTATTTACCGTTTTGGTGTACCTCGACGAATTGTCCACGACAATAGGCCCCAGTTCATTAGCCAGGCTTTCCAGAGATTCTGTGCCAAGTTCAGAATCCAGAGTGTGTCCTCAATGGCATACTATCCTACCGCTAATGACCTCGCAGAAGCTTTCAACAAGACTATTGGCAAGCTTCTCAAGAAGTTCGTCTCGAAAAGTCAACGAGACTGGGACGACAAGTTGGGTGAATGCTTATGGGCTTACCGCACAACTGTGCGAACCCCAACTAAAGCTACGCCATTTTCTTTGGTCTATGGGTGCGAAGCCGTGCTCCCATTAGAGATTCAAATTCCATCTCTACGCGTCGCCTTGACAGCGGAGATGACAACCGAGGAGAAGCATCGACAACGACTCCAAGAACTGGAGGCCTTAGATGATAAGCGTCTGCAGGCCCAGCAACAAATCGAGCTCTACCAAGCTCGAATTACCAGAGCCTTCAACAAGAAAGTTAAAGTGCGAACTTTCAAGAAAGGCGATCTTATCTTAGCCGTCAGAAGACCCATGGTAATGACGCACAAGACAAAAGGAAAATTCCAACTCAAATGGGAAGGACCATTTGTAGTAGAGTCAGTCTACTCAAATGGGTCATATCGCCTCATAACCCTGAATGGCGATACACTCATGATGCCGATCAATGGCAGGTTCCTGAAGAAATACTATCCTTAAATGGCATTCTCCCGCTGATCAAGTTAAAAATACACCTCTGATCAAAACAAGAAGAGCTTCTTCATTAATATCCGACGCCCCCGACGGCTAAGGATAGAAGAAAATGTTGGCTTCCAAGTCCAACATAAGTCTTCGACAAATCATCATGCTGAGGGGAATAGCATGGCTAGCCCAACTCAAACGGTAGTTGGTAAAGGCACCTCAAACCCGTTGACAGCTGAGAATTTGCTAAAAATCCTAAGGGACACGTTCCCATTTGATCCGACGCCCCCGACGGCTAAGGATAGAAGAAAATGTTGGCTTTTAAGTCCAACAAAAGTCTTCGACAACTCATCATGCTGAGGGGAATAGCATGGCTAGCCCACTCAAACGGTAGTTGGTAAAGGCACCTCAAATCCGTTAATAGCTGAGGGTTTGCTAAAAATCCTAAAGTGGACTTGGCTCCACTCTTTCCTCTAAAATCCCCTACCAATTCTCATCCACAGAATGGTAGGTCTACAAAATACAACCATACTAAGTTAACACTATACCTCTGGTAATGGAAACTTTTCAATATTTCTTGTCGAGTACAAATTTTACTTGTCAACTCTACACGGAGTATCAAATTTTCAAATTTGCCAAGTTAACACTACACCTCTGGCACTTCAAACTTTTCACTTGTCAATTCTCACCAATAGAATGACAGGTCCTCAAATTACTCTTATCATGATGTCAATCTTTGTCAAGTTAATATCACACCTCTGACAAATTACTGTTAAAGTTTAACACCACACCTCTAAACAGTAATCAGGTTTCTGCCAGGTTTAATATTACACCTCTGATAGTCACTTTTCTTCAGACTTCCACACCGAAGCTGAATGGATGATGCTAAGTTAACACCACACCTCTAGCATCCAAGTCATTGCTAAGTTCAACAATACACCTATGGCCATGACTTTCCCTCGGACTTCCTTATGCAAGCCGAGATGACCAATGCTAAGTTCAACATTACACCTCTAGCATTACCCTCACTGTCAAGTTAAACATTACACCTATGACAGTGACACTTCTGAGTAAGTTAATATCACACCTCTGACTCACATCCTTGTCAAGTTAACATTACACTTCTGACAAGATCACTTTCAACCCGTTAAGTTAATATCACACCTCTGACGGTAATAAACTTTCCTAGATTCCCCACGAGTCTAGTCCCACTTGTTATTCTCTTCAACAGAATAACAAGTCTACCTAAAAATATTGTTAGGTTAATACTACACCATCAACAGTGTTTCCATCAAATCCCCAGTTGAGCTCAATCAAGTTAATCCCAAACACTTGATAAAAGTTCACCCTCCCTGGGGGTACCAATTCTACTTGTCACTTTCTTTTATAAAGTGGCAGGTCCATCAAAAATTCACCTCTGTCAAGTTAATATTACACCTCTGACAGTATCGTGAGAGTTCTGAAATAGGATCTTTCTCCACAAAGTTTGACTTATTAAAATTTCCATCATAATTTTGACAAAGTCAAAGACTCTTTGCTTCTATGCGTCTAATTAAAGACAAAAAAGTTCAAGACAATGAAAGAGGCAAAAAGAGAAGTGTCACTTTTATTTATTTCCAGGTACATGAAAGTGATACAAAAACGCTCTCTTATACAATAAGATTGAGTGTTACAGTCAAAACGCTCTCTTACAATAAGATGGAGTGTTACAATTAAGGAGTACAAAGAAGCCCCCCTCTCTCTCTCTCTCAGAGGATGCACTCACTCCTTAAAGCCGCGTCTGATTCCAAGTGCGCGATGTTTGTGGCTACAATAGAAGCTGGTTACACCATGATGCATGATGTAAACATCGAAAGAGCCCTAGCTGACTAAGCTAAGAGCAATGGTGTTCTTGAGGTCCGGTGGAAGTAGGAAGTCCGGCAACCCTTCGTTCATGAACATCTCTTTCCCCAGCAGACCATCCAGCAGACATGAGGAGTCCTTGATGTTACTTCTGGGGTGGGAGAGGAAGAGGATCCTACCTGCCGCCGTGTCCACCGTAACCTCCTCGCCGCCATACTTACCCTGACCATCTCTTGCCAGCAGGCATGATTGGTGTAGTGGATCTGAAGAGACCTTGGCGAGAGTCGATTCCTCGTCAGGGATATAATATATTCCCTTGTGGACGACGAGGACCATAATATATTCCCTTGTGGACGAACATCGAACAAGTTCGCCGTCCTATATATTCTCCCACGGACTTAGCGAACATGAAGAAGGATGACCAAGCCTACCTGCAAAAAAGCAAACAGGGAATCAGACAATTCAGAGCTTAGTACACTTCAATAGAAGAGAACTAAGTCACAGACGTGACTATTTTCAAAGGCCGCAGACGCGGGAATGATCCGCGCAGCAAGCCAGAGTCCTGCGATAATAAAAACAGACGCGAGCGAGACTGTAATAAAAACAGACGCGAGCGAGACTGTGATACACACAGAATGCAAACGCGACTTAACTTCACATCCGCATCTAAGATACAAGGTGCGCAGAGAATCAGACGCCGAAAACTGCCATCTCTCTGTTGGAGGAACAGGAGTTGCAAGATTCGGGTCTGAAGCCTTCAACCCGAGTTGGAATTCATCCAAGTCAGTGGCCTTAAAACGCGAGCTTCATGAGTAAAGCCGCGGCCAAATACCAAAGACTTTTGTACTCGCGTCCAAGGAAGTTTAAGTCGGCGGCGCAAATTCCAGAAGGAATGCACCAACCACGACTTCACAAGAAGGTCCAGATGATATCTCTTTAAGGGGTATACTGAAATTCAAACTTGGTTGGATCTAAAATGTCATGGTAAGTGGGCATGGCATACCCGCAGAAGCCTCTGTTAAGAGTTGAACTATCTGCGTTGAGACGCGGACGTAAAAAGTGCTCAAAGAGACGCTTCCTGCCATTGAAATCACTTGACAATGGTAATCCATTAAAGAGACCAAACAGAAGCATGAAAGCTCTGGGTCATCTTCATCCACAGAGGCACCTTCATCCATGGAGGCAAACCCCTGATAGGGTCCTTGAAGGGAGAAGGCAGAGTCCCTCAGAGTACTCATTCTCAAACAGAGCACGGTCTAAGCAGCCGCTGTTAAAGAGAGGGGGTGAGTCCTATTTATAGGCAACTCCTGATAACGGTCATTAATGGTTCATTAATTAAAACCGCCGGCCTTAATGATCGCAAGACCGTCAAAGCCCAATGGGAGGCTGACGCGTGGAACGTCGCTTCGGGAAGCATCGCAGGCGCTGATCTCAAACCGTCAGCGTGGACAACTGCTTCGGGAAACAACGGATGACCCGGTTTCCCAATCGTCAGCGAAGACTTGACGAAGACTTGACGTTCAAAGATCTCCTAAAATCTTTTAAGTCAGGCTGCATTAAACGCAGATAGGAAGGTCGCGTCTCTCTACGAAGTCCGTGTCCGACCCAGCGGGCCCAACATCGCGTCTGCCTCATGGAAGATCGGGCGCGTTTCCATTGCCAAAGGACGCACCCTATAAAAATCACGTCTTTAAAGCAGTACCATCTCAGCTTTTCGAAAAGAACCTGCGTTCGGCCTCCTGCTTCTGCAAATCAGTTCAACAGTACACTGACGCAAGCAGACGACCAACCACTCCTGGCTTAAAGCACACCCGTGACAGACTAAAAGCAATCGGGGAGGTTTAGACTGTGCATCTAGACACTCAACATGATTAACTCTGGTGGCTTCAAAGAGTTCAAACAGTACACTCACGAAGACCAACTCCAGATAAAATCAAACCCGGAGCACTAACAGTCCAGTCATGAAAGCTAATATGGCTAAAATCTAAAGTATTTCGAAATCCGTCCCAGTTAACTGCGGAATATCGAAAACTTTGGAGGGGGTTCTATAGGCTGTCCAAAAGTTACTGGGGGACAAGCCATTGAATAGCAAAGTTTCAAGCTCTAGACGCGAGGGACTATCACCCGCGTCTCAGCATCAAGGCGCGTTGGCTCGACACCCGCGTCTCAGCATCAAGGCGCGTTGGCTCGACACCCGCGTCTCAGCATCAAGGCGCGTTGGCTCGACACCCGCGTCTCAGCATCGACACCCGCGTCTCAGCATCAAGGCGCGTCGGCCTGACACCCGCGTCTCAGCCTCAAGACGCAAAGGTCTAAAACCCGCGTCTCAGTTATAACCGCCTTGGTTAAGGGACCAATCACTGCCCACACGTAAGGGAAATCAGCCCCCATCGTGGCATGTCTTTAGCAGGCACGTGGGTTAGTTACCGCCCATGTAGCGGGGAAGTTGGCCATCATTGTGGAGCGTTTTCAGGGGGCACGTTCACCCCTAGGACCTCTATAAATAGCCTCGTTTACTATGAGGTCGAGGCAATCGGCAATCAGAAGGAGAGATCAGAGAGAATCAATCAGGCGAAGAGAGACAGAGGGCGACACAGAGAGAGAAAAAGCAGATCAACTCTTCAGCAAGTTCGCTGCGTACGAGCTAGTTTTCGCCTACCTTCTCTTTTAGAGTTTTGGTAGACAGAGCTGTGTCACTCTTTCTACCGGCCGAAGAGGAGATCCCTGAAGGACGGTCATCTGGTCAACGGAGAACAAGATTCACTCTCCACCGCCACACGAAGAACCCAGCCTTAAACAAAGGGGGAATTCAAGATTCAATATTCTCCCTCCCTTGTAACCGGAAAGAACAGTTTTTGTTGTAATCCTTTTCATTGATTCAAGAAAAACTTTTACTACAATCACTGTCTCCCTCTTTCCCGGGTCATACACACCCATCGTTGGCCACTCAGGAGAAAATGAGTGCGTTTTGGATACAGGTACTACATACCATGTGTGCCCTAATCGGGATTGGTTTTCTAACTTTGAGAAGCTGGAGGGATGTTCAGTCGTTATGAGCGATGATCATCCACGTATCATGGAGGGTGTAGGTACAATCCAAATCAAGTGTTTGATGGGATGGTAAGGGAACTGAAGGAAGTGAGGTATGTACCTCAATTGAAGAGAAATTTAATCTCTGTTGGTGCTTTGGAAGCATCGGGTCTGGTGATATCTGTTCGAGATGGTGTTCTCAGGATGATCAGAGGCTCGATGGTGGTAATGAAGGGCGTCCGCCGGGACAATCTCTACTGCTTGAAGGGTAGTACGATTACAGATCAGGTGAAGACTTTTAGTTCTTTATAAAATGGTTGCACGGAGGTCTGGCAGGAGAAGGTCAGACATGGAGATGAAAGATCTTTGCAAGTTCCTTTAAAGAAGGAATCATTGGAAGGTGCTGCTACCTGCAAGTTGGAAGGTGAACACAGCGTTCTGGACAAGAAGAAGGTGAAATTTAGCATCAGTACTCACCGCATAGAAGGTCTTCTTGATTGTGTTCATGTGAGCATTTGGGGGCCTGCTATGACGGCATCTCTTGGAGGTTACAGGTACTTTGTCTCTTTTGTTGATAGTTTATCTAGGCATTATTGGATATATCCCATGAGACAAAGGAGTGAAGCCCTAGATATGTTGGTAAAGTGGAGAGGAAGAATGGAGAAGCAGATTGGTAGGAAGATCAAAGAGCTAACGATTGGTAATGTTAGAAGAGACATGAACCAATTCCTACGATTTGGCCAGAACAACGGTATTGCTACTCACTTCACAGAAGGTACAAATGGGTTGGCTAAGAAGGTAAACTATTCCTTGCTGGAAAGGTTCGGTGGTGGTTGTCTAATGCAGGATTAGACAAATTGTTTTGCGCTGAGGCGATTGTGTATGCTAGCCATCTCATGAATAAATCGACTGCGATAGGAGATAAAGCTCCATTAGAAATTTGGTCTGGAAAAACTGCTCAAGATCATGGTTTGCTGCGGGAGTTTAGAAGTCTGACCTACTTCAGTGCCAAGAATGGCAAGGTGAATCCGCGAGTAAAGAAGTTTGTGTTTTTGGGTGTCAAAGAGAATAGCTATAGGTTGTGGGACCCCGAAAACAAGAAGATCGTATTGAGTAGGCACGTCACATTTAGAGAGACTTCAGTGTTGAAGTCTACCGTCTCTTAGCAGGTGGAGAGGACAGAGACCAAGGAAATATCGCAGCGGGTGGAGGTTGATGCTACTCCACCATCTCCAGTTGGTTCGGCATTAGAGAAAACTTCACCGGAAGTGACACCGGGTGGAGATCATGTAACCAAGATTGATGCTGAACAGGTTGAAAACATTGCTAAGGATGTCGAGTTGTTTGCAGCCATTGGAACCAAGGTAAAACCACGCTTGTGGGTAAAGAAGCATGAATCTCAAGCTTGTGATCGCGACAAGCTTAAGGTGAAGGCCGTTGTTCTCCATGATGGTCGTGAGGAGGTTCATATAATTCAGTCAGATAGGTTCACTGCTGCAGATCCAGGTACAAGTGTTTGAGCTTGATGGAGCTCATTTATATGAACTAGCTTGATCCTTTGAGCAAGGTACGTAGGCAGCCGTAAAGGCGCAGCCATTTGGTAATGCAACTCATATGAAACTGTTTGAGTTCTCGAGAAGCTGATTGAAACTTCACGTAGAGGTGAAGAGTTATGGCTGATTGGAGCTTCACGTAGAGGTGGAGAGACTTCACATAGAGGTGAAGTGTTGTGGCCAGTTGGACTTCACGTAGAGGTGAGGTGAGGTGTTGTGATCTCGATGAACAGGTTGATCTTCTGGTGAGAAGATGTTGAGCTTACATAAGGAGTGGTGTGCATCCAGTTGTTGAAGCCGATGATGGTGTTCGGTGTGCTCTACGCAGACTTGGTTGGACCGTCAGCTGAAGACATGTAGACTAGATAGAGCTAGTCAGTTGGAGAGTCAGTGTTGGCTCATGATCAGTTCTTCGTAAGGTCGTGAAGTTGCGGAGTAGGAGCCACGTCCGGTGATCGGCATGTATGGAAGTTCTCCTAAGGTGAAGTATTAGGAAGGCATGTGTGGTGCATTCCAGTGGATAGCTGAGCTACAGATTCCAATCCGAAATCGTGTGTCAATTTCGCCAAGATCGTATGTCGATTTCGTCTGGTGCGCGCAAGCCAAGATCGTGTGTCGATTTCGCCGAGATCGTGTGTCGATTTCGCCAGGTGATAGACTGGGGTACGTTGGAGATCGGCTCAGATTTAGAAAATCTTCACCGAGGTGGAGAATTGTAGGAAGAGAGAGGAAGTCGTCGAGTAAGTCTAGGTCTTCGCCAAAAGGGAACAGCAGCAGCAGCAGGTCAGCATGGCGGCAGCAGCAGGAGAGCGGTCGACCGGTCCGGTCGACCGTCCGCAGTAGCAGCAGATCAGTCGACCGGGACCGGTCGACCGACGTGCAAACAAGCACAGGAGGAGTAGCGGTCGACCGGTCCGATCGACCGCAGAAGGAGAGCGGTCGATCGCCCGGTCGACGACTGAAAGTTCCTAACTCTCGGTTAGGCACGGTCGATCGGACCGGTCGACCGGTGCATATGGTCGGTCGACCGACAGTCGGGTCAGGCTGTTTTGGGAAAGTGCTGATTTGAAGCCTATTCAAGGGCTGATTGGATTTCTAGAGTTTGGGTGAGAGTGTGTGAAAAATAGGTAGATCTCTAATCATCAGAGGTGTTGCAGAAATTATATTGATTCACCTAAATCAATTGAAACTCTCTCTTTCTTGTCCCGAGGACGTAGGCGACAAGGCCGAACCTCGTTAAATCTTTGTTTTGTGTTCTTTCTCTGAGATTGGGTGTTTGTGCTGTTGGTGGTATTGTTCTTCTGCAAGATCTAGGGTTTTCCTCTATTGGGTTGTTGTCGGCGCGCAACAGAGGCTGGTGAGAGGGGATGAGGAGGGGGAGCAGGGGAGGCCGGAGAGTGAGTGTCGCCGAAGAAGAGAAAGAAGGGAGAAAGGAGGTGGAAGAAAGGAGGCATTTTTGACTTTTCACCAAGGGTGAAATTGTCAAAAAAAAAATAATGGCACACTTGTAATAATTCGTGGGTGCCCTTATAAGTTTTTTTTGGGGGAAATATCCACTCCCACAATCTTAGGGGCTAATTGTTTGGCTGCATGAGAGAGAGGAAGAGAGGTGTGTTCCCAACTTTTTGTTGATTGTTTGGTAGAGGATGTGTTTTTCCTCTCACTTGGCATCTGACATGGATCTTATAATGCGAAAGAGAGGGAGAAATTCTTCTCCTAAAATAAAAAAAGAAAAAATCTCAGAATCACAGTTGGAGCACTGGGATTAAAACAAAAGCTTATTTTTAAAATCTTTAATTTTTCCTCTCTCTCTCTTAACCCTCTGCTCTGCTCACCTCCTCCAATTTTCTTTTTTATCTTCATTTATTTCTTCCTGCCATCTCTCTTTAATTTCCTGCTATGCTCACCCCTTCACCTCCATTCTTAACCAAACAATCACCGAAAAGTAAGAAGAGGGGACCCCTCCCTCATCCTCTCTTCCTCTCTCTTCAATTACCCAATCAAGGCCTTAAATGAGAGAGGAAAGGCTTGAGAGAGATTGGCCTGACTTGTGTTGTCTTCTCCCTCGAACCCTACGCCGCTGACATCATCGCCACCAACCCGCTCACTGGGGCCCACCTCCCCTCTCCTCCACCGCCTCCCTCCTCAACATCGTCGGGGACATGGGATCGAAAAACGGCATCATCGACTACGTCGTCTACTCTAACAAGTGGACGGCCCCTTCCCCAGCTCAAAGACCTACAATGTCTCCTATATGCTCCGCTGCTACTTTAACAAGGTCATCGCCTCTCCCAACTTGGACGCCGTCGTCCTCATCGACATGACTCATAGTCTTCTCCATTTTCCTGCAAACAAAAGAAAATTTATTTCTCTTTAACTATTAACTCGCTCAATAATTCAAACATTTTTAAACAAACACGAAAGCGCAAAAAAAACACCCAATTTCAAGTGAAGAAAATATCTTGATGCAAAATTCATCGCACCGTTAACTTCAAATTGGCTTCATTGTTAGATCAACTCTGATGCAAAAGGCTACGCCAAACTTTCTTTGGCCGATTAAATTCAATGCAAAATTCTTGATCTCCAAGTGTGACCTGCAGTCAGTTGATAACAAACAACTTTAATTCGTCCAATTGTAAGAGTAACTGTAAAAAAACCAACAAGCATATCCGATTTTTCCACTGCTGTGGTTACAATTAGAGGTTCAAAGCATGTTCACTAAAAATAACTTGTTCAAAGTTCAAACGTACCAATTCAATTAATAAGACCTTACATTATTCGGGTCCATAAGAAGTTACCCCCGGGTGAGCCCCCACACCCCCCACCTCCAAACAAAAAAAAAAGAAAAAGATGAAGAAGAAAAAGAAAGAGAAGAAGAAGAAGCTAACCCGAGAAATTCAAATCTCCTAGAGGGAGGAGGTAACCGTCAGCCTACTCTCCTCCTCCCCCTCCTTCTAGCTTTGTCCCCGTAAGATTTAAATCTAGTTAGTCTTTTCTTCTTCTTTTCTTTTTCTTTTTCCTTTTTCCTTTGGGGTGGCTGGATCCGGTCCGGCTCTGCGATGGACGATGGCAAAGGGGAGGCCGAATCCACTCTAGCTGCGCGATGGACAATGGTCAAATGGAGTATTTTCTTTGAGTTTTTTCTGTGGGATGGGCGGATCTAGCTGTGAGCCTTTAGATTCCGCCAGATCCGACTAAGGGGTGACCAGATCCGACCTTGTCGTGAAATTTGGCCAGATCTGTGCCCTAGTTCCAAGGTTGGTAAGGACGTACCTGACGACCACGGCGTGGGCGGGCTTAATGACTACATTGGAGTCAACTGCTGTGAGGATAGAGTTCGCCAGGATGGTAAGGACAGATCTGGCGTGAACTTGACGGATCTCTTGACGACTTGTTCCGCCATTGATGATGTCTTCTGTCGTTGATAATGTCTTCACGAGGCATGATCGCGAATACGATGTTGCTGTCAAGCACGCCAATTCTTCACCAGCGGTGGCGATCTTCTACTTCCTGGTGGTTCTGACTGTCGAGGTAAAAAGCTAGTGGAGGAAGCCTGTCAGCCTCACCGCCGACGATGTCACCGGGTTTAGTGATTTCTGCAAAGCTCTCAGATTCGGGCAAGGGATGGGCGAGAGCAGAGGGTTTTTGGTAGAGCTTTCAGATCCAGACAAGGAATGATGATAATAATTTGAATAGGGGAGACCGAATGGAGGTGGCTGGATGTTATGTTGCAGCTACAGTGGTGGGGGCTCCGATCACTGGATGATCGGATCAGAGCTACAGATATCATGTTGATGGAGACCATTCAAGAGATGGTCGGTTCTGAGTTGCAGATGCCGCAATGGCGATGGAGATGAGATGTCACAACTTTGGTGGCGGGGGTCTGCTCAGGGGTGACTGAATCTGAGTTGTACATGTCACGATGACTCTGTAGGATATCCAAATAACGGTTTGTAACCCCCTGATCCCCGATGTACGTATCACAGTATCAGGACGCGATACGACGTACAAAATTGATTTGACCTCCGTGGTAGTCCGATTGAGCTGATTTCAGTTTCAAAAATTATTTTCTAATATTTTAGATTTTTCAGGATTTTCTGAAACTTTTCTGGATTATTTTGAAAAATCTCCATAGTCGGTGTCGACCGATACCGATAATCGGCTTTACGATTTTTATTTCACAAACGGAGTTGTATTTTGAGAATCTGCTTTCACCACGTGTCTTAGAATCAGATTATCTACGTTAGGGTATTTTTGGAAATTTTTCTGAATTTATCGAAAATCCGGCCAAACCGGTGTCGTCCAGTATCGGCGAGACACTCCGGATTTTTAATTTGCAAACCGGATTGCATTTCTTCAAACCATTTTTATATTACAACTCAGGATAATATTCTCTATTTTCTGTAATTTTTGGGCAACGTACGGAGTTAGTCGAATTTTGGGCCGAATTAAATAATATTATTTTAATTCTTTAAATTATTTTCTTTTTCTTTTCTTTTCCTTTCTCTTCTTATCTTCTCTGGCTTTTTCTAGCAACTTCCCCCACCACCATTCCCTTCGTTAAAAGCCTCTCCCCTCTTTCTCTCCTGCCTCGCTTCCTCTCTCTCTCTTTCTGCGTGCTCGGTGGGGCCACCACGGCCGGCGCGCCGCCGGTGGCCGGCGACCCCAACCGGCGGCCGCGCCACCCCTTCTCCCTCTTTTCTTTCCTTTCTTCTTCTTCTTCTTTTTTTCTCCTTTTTGTTTTCTTCTTTTTCTTCTCTCTCTCTCCATCCCTCTTTCTCCCTCTCTCTGGTATCACCGCTGGCGGGGCGGAGCCGCCGGCGGTGGCGCGGCGCCGGCGAGGCGGAACTGGCCGCCGCAGCCCTGCCCCTTTTCCTCTTCTCTCTCTTTCTCTCTCCCTCTCTTTCTCTCTGACCCACCGCCGGCGGCTAGGCCCGCCGCCGGCGGGTCTCGCTGGCCGCCGGCCTGCAGCTGCTGAGCCGCTGCCATTCTTGTTGGGTTTGGGTTACACCCGAACCCATTAGCTGTTGGGTTGGGTCGGACCCGACCCAATAACCCGTTAGCCCGAGTACCCAATAACTTAGGTTAAATGGGTTTGGGTATCGGATCTAAACCCGACCCGTTAAGAGCCCAACCCGCATCCGAAACCCATTAAAGGTACTTTTTCATAAAACCCCATACTCCTATTTATTATTTGCATTTAAATATTGTTATTACATATTTAACCCCATTTCATTATATTTAGCGTTCGGACGATATCTGGAGCATCCGGACTCCGATTCGGACGATTCTGGATCCGTTGCGATCGTGGGAAAGAGAGCTACCTTCCCATGGCTAAGTAGTGAGTGTTTTTCTTTTATAAATTATATTTTATCATGTTTAGTGACATTGATTGATATATCTTGATTATAGATAAAAGACGGTAACTAGTAATTATTAACTTGTAATCATTGGCACCTCACTGTCATAGGAATAACAGATAATATTGTAAGGTATGTCCTGATTTATATAGGTAATATAATAATAATAACAATAAATATTGACATAGACAACTCGGACACCGTCATCATATCCGCACAGCTACTGACACTCGGGTCACTCTTTCACCATATTTATGGATACTATTATGTTATGTATGGATCATAGTTAGATAATTATCGTCACATGTCTACTGCTCCAAGATACTCGGTGACACTGCACTGTTACGAGACATGCATGCTAGACACTCTTATTTCACGCACTGGTATCATCACTATACGGGTACTGTAGGTTAATGGACATGGTAGTATCTGAGACACTGACCACCGTGACTTACATATCCTGTCCCCTGGGACCCTGTTATCACATGTACATGTATCACGTTGCACAGATACTGTAACGCCCCAGTCCCACGGGTACGGGGACGTCACTGCGACATACATACGCAGGTCAGAAATACCCTCACGTATATACGTTAAGCATTAGTACAAGCAAGAATCAGAGTACGACAAATGTAGCGTCCATTCATATGCCAACATAATAAGTACATGATACAAAGTTATCACAGGGTTACATATCACATGTATCATATATCACAGCCAAGTACAAAAGTACGATTTACAATATGATTACAAGATGCTCACGAGCTGGAGGAAGATCCCGCGAGCTAAAAAGGGAAGGTCTGGTACAACAGAAACCGGGGCTAGTCAGCCTGCTCTGAAAGGAAAGCTTGATCTTCTACGGAAGGCTCCACCTCTATCCAAGGTCCGGAACCTAACATACAAATTCAAGGGAGTCAGGACCTCCCAAACAAATGATCAGGTTACAGCCGAGTGGCATAAGAGATAAGAGTATGAGGGTTGGTACAGTATTATGAGAAATCAGCCAGCAAGTAAAGGAAGCACAACACGTTATAACGGGAAGGCATTGTATAAGCTTAAGTTATGGCCTCATGGGACTAGTACCTCGAGGGAATAATCCAAACAAGGAAACCCTCATCCATATACCTTTATCTCATGTCACCGTAATCAAGCGCATACAACAACCACAGATTAGCGTCTTTTATTATTATTATTGCTCGTCTTACCCTGATATCTAGCTATGTGAACTAGCGTCCCAGCACACATAGATCCATATCCAAGTAAAGCAAGATTGTTATTGGAAACCAGCGGGGGTATCAACGAACTATGTTTACAGTGGGTCCCGTGCATACCCGGGACCACGGCCCAGGATTGTTCCGTTGCTTGGTGGACGGAACCAGCCGCAAGGCTAACAGGAGGGACTTATGTATGCCCTTATCATGATGGTACCAGGAAGGAGGGAGCCAGCACTCCCCTCGGTCGCCTGGAGGCCCACAGGTCAGACCGGAAATTTAGTTGCACAACATACCTAATACCACTGTAAACACGAACATATATTGATAGCCGCGTATTTCCCCCCGACCCGATGCAAGTTGTCTTATTTTATAAATTCTTTAGATAATTATCAGGTTTCGGGAATGAACAGGAGCAAGTCAGGAATATCATGAAGACAGGAGTATCAGGAGTACAATCGTACTATCATGTAAATCAAGTTGGAAAATCATGAAGTCCGGTTATCATTCCCGTTATAGTGATAATCATAGAAGTCAGGTGTATCATGCCTTGTGTTGATAGATAGCATGATAAGAGGTGATATTTGTCAAGTAACATGCCATGAAATAGCACTATATAATACATGTCCCGAGTATAAGATTCATTTCCAAGAAAGTAATTAACCACAGCAAATAGCCAAAATTAGTCGACTAGGGGAAGGCAATTAGTCGACTTATAGAGGAGTTAGTCGACTATAGAGAAGGGAAAATCGACTAATGGGTTGCGTTTTCAAAGAGTTGCGTTTCAGGAGAAAAGTTAGTCGACTAGAAGAAGGGGTTAGTCGACTAATAGGCTGCGTTTCATAAGACTGCGTTTCATAAGGCCGCGTCTCACAAGTCCGCGTCTTGTCACAAGTCCGCGTCTCACAAGTCCGCGTCTCACAAGTCCGCGTCTTCAGAAAGAAAGAAAGTCGACTAGGGCAATGAGTTAGTCGACTAATAGGGTCGCGTCTTCAGAAGAAAAGCTGCGTTTCAAGGGAGTTAGTCGACTATAACAAAAGGATAGTCGACTAATAAAGGGTTCTAGTCGACTAATGACTGGGTCAAGTCGACTAACAGAGTCAAACAGAGAGCAGAATTATCCTTTAAGTGTTGTGTTCGTTGATATGAAAATACAAGTGATTGTTCATGTCTCGGCGAGTAGAATTACTCGCTTAAAACTGATCCTGTGATGCGTCCGACGCAGAGAAGCTCGGCCCCAATCCAAGAGGAGGGTACCGGCCCAGAGTCTTGCCGCCAATGAAGTGCACGGCCCCCAATCCAAAAGGAGTTGGCCGGTCTTCACAAGAGAGGGAAGGAGGTTGAAGGTGTAAGTCCAGTTCAACTTGGCAAAGTGAGATTTTGCAAACGATGCTACGGGGGACGAATCTATAGTCCGCCGGAAAGAGGTTGACGAGGAGGTGAAAGTGGTATGCTTGGTGGAGGCTACGGTGGTGTAGGTGGTGGTGGAGATGGTGGTGAAGCTTTGGTGGAGAAGATGGGTTCTTGGATGTTTTCTTGGTGAAAGAGGTTGAAGAAGATGGTGTAGTTGTTGGAAATGGAGGAGGAGATGGAGGAGAATGAGGTGGAGGGATTTGTGGTGGAGAAAATGGATTTGGTGGGTGGTGGTAATGGCGGCCAAGGGAGCTTGGGGGGTTGTGTTGCTGTTGGAGCTTGCTGGAAACAAAGAAGATGAAGGAGAATGAAAGAGAGAGAGAAGATTGGAGTACATGGGAATATATA
The DNA here is from genome assembly GCA_038442645.1 of Agave tequilana. Classification (NCBI taxonomy): domain Eukaryota; kingdom Viridiplantae; phylum Streptophyta; class Magnoliopsida; order Asparagales; family Asparagaceae; genus Agave; species Agave tequilana. The sequence goes on from JAVJIF010026278.1 coordinate 47,053, forward strand.
TATGCATAGGTGAAGTTATCATTCCCATTTTGCCCCCCATTCAAATCAAGGAAACGCAAGGATGGAGGCTTGCGTCTCCATTCAAATGAGGCCCGCGTCTGGCCTCTAAGAGCTGGACGCGGAGATCAAGGCGGGGTTCAAAAAGGAAAATTCACAAGGTTGCGTTTACAGAGAAGTCAATAAAGGTATGGGTGATTTGACTAGAGTTTGATTGGCCCATAAGCTTTAAATGCAGCATGGAGAGGATGGCTGCATTAAATGATGAATCCAGCTGGTGAACTCTCGCGTTTGAAGAAGGAGAGAGAATAATGGAAAAAGAGAAAAGTGGAATATATGGATAAATTCCCGGTATCTGGGAAAATACCGAAAACTCCAGAAATGTCCAAAAATTGAAGTGTCTCGGGAAGCTTTCCAAAAATTTACAAAAATAATAAATATTACATAAAGATTTTTGGTGAAATTGATTTTCATAAATTCAACTCCATTTTCAAAATAAAAATCCTGGAATCCATGGTGAACGGTGTCTACACCGGGTAGGCAGGATTTTCGATAAAATCTGAAAATTCCCAGAAAATACCTGAAGGAAGAAAATATAATTTTAAGAAGGAATGTGAAAGCGGAATCCAAAAATTTGATTCCAATTGTAAATTAAAATTCCTGGAATCAACCAGTGATACTGGCCGACACCGGTTTTGAAGATCTACAATTTAATTCCGAAAATTCCAGAAAATCATGAAAAATCTAGAATATTAAAAAATAATATTTGAAGCTGAAATCAGTCAAATCTGAATACCAAACAGATCAATTCATGCAGTATTGCTATATGAGTAAGTATTTAAATAGCAGAAAATAAAATAAAATAATAATAATAAAATGCACCAAAATCAGGATACGTAACTGTGCACGTATACCGAGGATGGGGTGTTACAATCTATCCACCTTATAAAAAATTTCGTCCTCGAAATTTCAGGAAGGGAAGATGACGGTAGAGAGAATAGGAAGAAAGGGTTTTACCAACTAAGTTGAAAATAGTTGAGGGTAATGCTCACGAATAACGTCCTCCCGTTCCCATGTGGCTTCTCCTGGCACATGCCTATTCCAAGAAACCAATACTAATGGTATTGCCTTATTCTTCAATGTTTTGATACTTTTGTCCAGGATGGCCATCGGCTGCTCTTTGTAAGACAGATCTGACTGTAGTTCCAGTTCGGAGTGATCTAGAATGTGACTCTCATCCTTGACATACTTCCTCAACTGTGATACATGGAATACATTATGTACTCCTTCTAAGGATGGCGGTAATGCCAATCGGTAAGACACATCCCCCACACGATCCAAAATTTCGAATGGGCCGATGTATCTCGGACTAAGTTTTCCACGAGTACCGAACCGGATTACCCCTTTGGTGGGTGATATCTTTAAAATACATGCTCACCGGTTCTGAATTCCAATGGCCTTCTGTTTGTGTCTGCCCAACTCTTTTGTCGGCTCTGTGCTGCCCGGAGATGATCTCTGATAATTCGGACTTTGTCTGTTGTCTGAACTAGAATGTCTGGTCCCATAAGTCTTCTTTCGCCGACTTCGTCCCAACATATCGGTGACCTGCATTTCCTGCCATACAATGCCTCAAATGGGCCATTTTGATACTAGCCTGATAGCTGTTATTATAAGAGAATTCTACCAAATGAAGATAGTCTTCCCATGACCCTCTAAATTCTATCATGCAGGCTCGTAACATGTCTTCAAGGATCTGGATAGTCCGTTCAGATTGTCCGTCTGTCTGGGGGTGATATGAAGTACTGAATTTCAGACGAGTTCCTAAATTTTCTTGGAGACTTTCCCAGAAATGTGATCGGAATCTCGTGTCTCTATCTGACACGATACTAACTGGAACTCCATGTAGACGAACAATTTCTTTCATATATTTATCTGCAAGAACTTCTGTTGACTGACCTACTCTGAAAGGTAGGAAGTGAGCTGCTTTTGTGAGGCGGTCAATGATTACCCATACTGCATTATTACCCTTAGGACTGCGAGGTAGTGCTGTGACAAAATCCATGGTGATATGTTCCCACTTCCACTCGGGTATTGGCAAGGGCTGAAGAAGTCCAGCTGTTCTCTGGTGTTCTATCTTTACCTGCTGGCAAACTAAGCACTTGGCCACATGCTGGGCTATCTCCCTTTTCATGGCATTCCACCAGAACTTCTGTTTCAAGTCTTGATACATTTTATTTCCTCCCGGGTGTATGGAATAGGCCGAACTATGTGCCTCTGCCAAAATTTTCTGTCGGACTTCTCCTTGGGGGACACAAATTCTGTTACCAAAATATAATGCGTTGTCTGAATGAATACGGATATCCGTTCTCAATCCAGCCTCTATTTGAGCTCTGAATTTCTGCAATCTGGGGTCTTCTTTTTGAGCTTCTTTAATCTCATCCATCAGGGTTGATTGAATCTGAAAGGTCATCAACTGTCCCGTTTTATCAATTCCTTGTACTATCATTAAGTCCAATTTTATGATATCCTGAATCAACTCCTTCTGTTGCGTAAGTTGTACTAGCATTTTATTATCTGGCTTCCCGCTCAATGCATCTGGTACTGTATTGACTCTGCCTGGATGATACTGTAAATCTATATCATAATCTGCCATTAATTCAAGCCACCGTCTCTATCTCATGTTTAATTCTTTCTGCGTGAAAATATACTAGACTCTTGTGATCAGTGTAGATTAGCACCTTGTCTCCCAGAAGATAATGTCTCCAGATCTTCAATGCGAATATTACAGCTGCCAGCTCTAAGTCATGAGTTGGGTAATTTCTCTCATGTGGTTTCAGTTGCCTGGATGCATACGCTATGACATGATCATGCTGCATTAATACACACCCTAGGCCTTTCCCAGATGCATCACTGTATATAACCATCCCTCCTCTTCCTGAGGGAGTCCTCAAAATTGGAGCTGTAATGAGTCTTTCCTTTAATTGCTCAAATGCTGCAGCACATTCCTCGGTCCATATATATTTTTCTCCTTTCCGGGTGAGCTTCGTTAACGGGGCTGCAATCTTAGAAAAATCTTGGACAAAGCGCCTGTAATATCCGGCTAATCCAATAAAACTCTTAATTTCTGTTACTGTCCTTGGAATTGGCCAGTCCTTTACAGCCTGAATTTTACTAGGGTCTACTGAAATTCCGTCTTCTGAAATTATGTGTCCAAGGAAGGCCACACTATTTAACCAGAAATCACATTTGCTTTGCTTAGCATGAAGTTGTTCCTGTTGGAGAGTCTGTAACACTATTCTCAAGTGGTCTGCATGCTCTCTGTCGTTCTTCGAATAGATCAAGATGTCATCTATAAAAACAACCACAAACTGATCCAAATATGATGAGAACACTCTGTTCATCAAATCCATGAAAACTGCAGGGGCATTGGTGACTCCGAAGGGCATAACTAGAAACTCATAATGGCCATAACGGGTCCTGAATGCTGTCTTGAGAATATCTTCTTTCTTTACCTTTAGCTGATGATAACCTGATTGCAAATCCAACTTTGAAAATACTCGAGCTCCATGAAGCTGATCAAACAGATCATCAATTCTTAGTAAGGGGTACTTGTTCTTGATGGTAACCTTGTTTAACTCTCTGTAGTCTATACACAACCGCTTACCACCGTCCTTTTTGTTTGCTAAGAGCACTGGAGCTCCCCATGGTGAAGCACTTGGTCTAATCAATCCCTTGTCAGAATATTCTTGTAGCTGCTTCTTTAGAATTTCTAACTCAGTGGGTGCCATTCTGTATGGAGCTTTGGATCTCGGGACTGTGCCTGGAAGGGTATCAATGGAGAACTCAATCGTTCTGTCAGGTGGAAGCCCTGAGATTTCCTTAAATACTTCTGGAAACTCATTCCAAATTGGTACTCTCTTCTTCTGGATCTCACCAGCAGTCATCTGTGCTTTTTCCTTGGTAGGTTTGTGTTCTCCTTCAAATTGGAATTCAGGCTGAAGTGGTATTCTGAAAATAACTTTCTTATTTCGACAATCAATGACTGCATGGTATTTACTGAGCCAAGTCATGCCTAAGATTACGTTGTACCCTTTAGTATCTAGTACGAGCATATCCACTGTTAATGTCCTGTCACACAGTTCCACCGGACAATTTACACAAACTCTATCAGAGATGACCGGTACTTATCTCCCACTGGTGGTCTAAATATTCAACAGGTATAGAGTTCAAAGCAATGAAACTATCTGATATGTAGCAATGAGAAGCGCCAGAATCAAAGAGGGCTAAGACAGGTTTAGAGTGCACCATAATCTTACCTGTTACCACTTCTCCAGAAGTTTGGGCCTCTTCCGCTGTCAAGTTGTAGGCTCGTCCTCTTTCACGACCCGCTGCAGTTTCGACCCCCCTCTGGACTGGGCGGATAACTTGTAGTGGGGGAGGGGGAAGGGCCCTCCTAACCATTGGTCCCTGGTTCCTCTGTCCATCTGGCCCTGGAAGTGCTGGCAATGCTTGGTTGACCATTCCCATTCTTTTGTGGGGACAGACTTCTATTGAATGATCACGGGAACCACATACCAGGCATAACCCATTTGCCCTACGGCAATTTTGTCGAGAGTGACCTGGTTTCTGGCAATAGCTACAAAAAGAAAATGGTTGGGTTACTGGAAAGGGGGCTGGTCGAAATGGTCGTCTCATGGTTGGGATCCTTGCTGCTCTGAATGGACCTCCTCTCCCTGTTTGTGGAAATGGCCTCTTCATGGTCTGATTCTTTATCATGTTAGATTTTCCTTTCTCCAGTCCTCGCTCCACCTCCCGAGCTATGGTGAGGACTTGGGAATAAGTTTTCAGCTGTTGGGGCATTAAGAGGATTTGAATGTCCATTTGTAAACCCTGTTGGAACCTACTCGCCCGCTTTTCCTCATCAGCCACCATATATGGAGCAAAGCGGCTCAGCCTCAAGAACTCAGCGGCATACTCATCCACAGACCGGTTCCATTGTTGAAGTCGGATGAACTGTTCTTCCATTTCTTTCTGAGCTGTGGCAGGAAAAAATCTACTATAGAAGCTTTGAGAAAACTGGTCCCAAGTGACAGGTTTCTCCAGTCTTGCTTCTTAAGCTAGCCACCAGGTCCTGGCTACATCTTTTAGTTGAATCTTGGCGACCTCCACTTGATTTTCTTTTGGGACCCGGGCTGCGTTCAATAAATCTGTGGTGTCAATCAGCCATTGTTCAGCATCTAGTGGTTTCTCTCCTCCCGTGAATATCGCCGGTTGCAACCGCCTAAAGTCTGATACGTTCCCCGGTCTTTGTTCCTTAGGAGTTGCTAACTCTTGCCGAAGGAGTTCCGTCTGCTGTTGCTGATTCTCCATCATAGTCTGGATAACCCTTAGAATCTCAACATTCTCTCCCGCGGGTCCATTTGATGCTTGCCCGGAGTTGTTACGACCCGTCCTTCTATCCATACTTATGTTGGTAAAAAGGAGACTGGAAACTGGAAAGATGGAAGGATTTTAGGACACAAGGAAAGGAATCAAGAAGGACTAGATAACTTTGTACATTGTAGTTGGCAATGGCAAATTCCATTTGCTGCTTGATTGTACTATAGGTGTGAGAGCCTAGGCTCTGATACCAACCTGTAACGCCCCAGTCCCACGGGTACGGGGACGTCACTGCGACGTACATACGCAGGTCAGAAATACCCTCACGTATATACGTTAAACATTAGTACAAGTAAGAATCAGAGTACGACAAACGTAGCGTCCATTCATATGCCAACATAATAAGTACATGATACAAAGTTATCAAAGGGTGTGACATACTATTACATATCACATGCATCATATATCACAGCCAAGTACAAAAGTACGATTTACAATATGATTACAAGATGCTCACGAGCTGGAGGAAGATCCCGCGAGCTAAAAAGGGAAGGTCTGGTACAACAGAAACCGGGGCTAGTCAGCCTGCTCTGAAAGGAAAGCTTGATCTTCTACGGAAGGCTCCACCTCTATCCAAGGTCCGGAACCTGAACATACAAATTCAAGGGAGTCAGGACCTCCCAAACAAATGATCAGGTTACAGCCGAGTGGCATAAGAGATAAGAGTATGAGGGTTGGTACAGTATTATGAGAAATCAGCCAGCAAGTAAAGGAAGCACAACACGTTATAACGGGAAGGCATTGTATAAGCTTAAGTTATGGCCTCATGGGACTAGTACCTCGAGGGATAATCCAAACAAGGAAACCCTCATCCATATACCTTTATCTCATGTCACCGTAATCTAAGCGCATACAACAACCACAGATTAGCGTCTTTTATTATTATTATTATGCTCGTCTTACCCTGATATCTAGCTATGTGAACTAGCGTCCCAGCACACATAGATCCATATCCAAGTAAAGCAAGATTGTTATTGGAAACCAGCGGGGGTATCAACGAACTATGTTTACAGTGGGTCCCGTGCATACCCGGGACCACGGCCCAGGATTGTTCCGTTGCTTGGTGGACGGAACCAGCCGCAAGGCTAACAGGAGGGACTTATGTATGCCCTTATCATGATGGTACCAGGAAGGAGGGAGCCAGCACTCCCCTCGGTCGCCTGGAGGCCCACAGGTTAGACCGAAAATTTAGTTGCACAACATACCTAATACCACTGTAAACACGAACATATATTGATAGCCGCGTATTTCCCCCCGACCCGATGCAAGTTGTCTTATTTTATGAATTCTTTAGATAATTATCAGGTTTCGGGAATGAACAGGAGCAAGTCAGGAATATCATGAAGACAGGAGTATCAGGAGTACAATCGTACTATCATGTAAATCAAGTTGGAAAATCATGAAGTCCGGTTATCATTCCCGTTATAGTGATAATCATAGAAGTCAGGTGTATCATGCCTTGTGTTGATAGATAGCATGATAAGAGGTGATATTTGTCAAGTAACATGCCATGAAATAGCACTATATAATACATGTCCCGAGTATAAGATTCATTTCCAAGAAAGTAATTAACCACAGCAAATAGCCAAAATTAGTCGACTAGGGGAAGGCAATTAGTCGACTTATAGAGGAGTTAGTCGACTGTAGAGAAGGGAAAGTCGACTAATGGGTTGCGTTTTCAAAGAGTTGCGTTTTCAGGAGAACAGTTAGTCGACTAGAAGAAGGGGTTAGTCGACTAATAGGCTGCGTTTCATAAGACTGCGTTTCATAAGGCCGCGTCTCACAAGTCCGCGTCTTGTCACAAGTCCGCGTCTTCAGAAAGAAAGAAAGTCGACTAGGGCAATGAGTTAGTCGACTAATAGGGTCGCGTCTTCAGAAGAAAAGCTGCGTTTCAAGGGAGTTAGTCGACTATAACAAAAGGATAGTCGACTAATAAAGGGTTCTAGTCGACTAATAACTGGGTCAAGTCGACTAACAGAGTCAAACAGAGAGCAGAATTATCCTTTAAGTGTTGTGTTCGTTGATATGAAAATATAAGTGATTGTTCATGTCTCGGCGAGTAGAATTACTCGCCTAAAACTGATCCTGTGATGCGTCCGACGCAGAGAAGCTCGGCCCCAATCCAAGAGGAGGGTACCGGCCCAGAGTCTTGCCGCCAATGAAGTGCACGGCCCCCAATCCAAAAGGAGTTGGCCGGTCTTCACAAGAGAGGGAAGGAGGTTGAAGGTGTAAGTCCAGTTCAACTTGGCAAAGTGAGATTTTGCAAACGATGCTACGGGGACGAATCTATAGTCCGCCGGAAAGAGGTTGACGAGGAGGTGAAAGTGGTATGCTTGGTGGAGGCTACGGTGGTGTAGGTGGTGGTGGAGATGGTGGTGAAGCTTTGGTGGAGAAGATGGGTTCTTGGATGTTTTCTTGGTGAAAGAGGTTGAAGAAGATGGTGTAGTTGTTGGAAATGGAGGAGGAGATGGAGGAGAATGAGGTGGAGGGATTTGTGGTGGAGAAAATGGATTTGGTGGGTGGTGGTAATGGCCGGCCAAGGGAGCTTGGGGGGTTGTGTTGCTGTTGGAGCTTGCTGGAAACAAAGAAGATGAAGGAGAATGAAAGAGAGAGAGAAGATTGGAGTACATGGGAATATATATATATGCATAGTTGAAGTTATCATTCCCATTTTGCCCCCCATTCAAATCAAGGAAACGCAAGGATGGAGGCTTGCGTCTCCATTCAAATGAGGCCCGCGTCTCCCCTCTAAGAGCTGGACGCGGAGATCAAGGCGGGGTTCAAAAAGGGAAATTCACAAGGTTGCGTTTACAGAGAAGTCAATAAAGGTTATGGTGATTTGACTAGAGTTTGATTGGCCCATAAGCTTTAAATGCAGCATGGAGAGGATGGCTGCATTAAATGATGAACCAGCTGGTGAACTCTCGCGTTGAAGAAGGAGAGAGAATAATGGAAAAAGAGAAAAGTGGAATATATGGATAAATTCCCGTATCTGGGAAAATACCGAAAACTCCAGAAATGTCCAAAAATTGAAGTGTCTCGGAAAGCTTTCCAAAAAATTCACAAAAATAATAAATATTACATAAAGATTTTTGGTGAAATTGATTTTCAGAAATTCAACTCCATTTTCAAAATAAAAATCCTGGAATCCATGGTGAACGGTGTCTACACCGGGTAGGCAGGATTTTCGATAAAATCTGAAAATTTCCAGAAAAATGCCTGAAGGAAGAAAATATAATTTTAAGAAGGAATGTGAAAGCGGAATCCAAAAATTTGATTCCAATTGTAAATTAAAATTCTGGAATCAACCAGTGATACTGGCCGACACGGGTTTTGAAGATCTACAATTTAATTCCGAAAATTCCAGAAAATCATGAAAATTTAAAATATTAAAAAAAATATTTGGAAGCTGAAATCAGTCAAATCTGAATACCAAACAGATCAATTCATGCAGTATTGCTATATGAGTAAGTATT
>JAVJIF010026279.1:0-82607 GCA_038442645.1 Agave tequilana
TTTTTGATGATCCTGAGGTAAGGATTGCTTTCACTGCCCTTTTTTTACATTTCATTAGAAAGATTAATTTTTGGACAAGATGCCGCTTATTCTCTCATTAGGTTTGTCCCCACCTGCATGTTTGAGTTAGTTCTGTTTTAAGTGTTGGGACAGGTCTGTATTGCTCTTCTTACAATTACGCCCATATATTTTGAATGTCATGATAGACATGCAAGTGTCCTTGTGGTAAACTGAACAGTTAATTATGATTCTTCTAAGCTGGAAATCTTCCTACAGCATCCAGTAGACTTTCTGGCTGACACTTCATTTTCATTCATATAACGTGTTATGTAAAATCGAATGTAAACTAAAAACTGGTAGTTATAATTCTGCTTGCAGTGGCCTTCTTGGGAATTTGATTATTGATTTTATCATTTTATGATTTCATATATCATACTCAAAAAAAGGAATTCATAGTGGTTCTTCTATTGCACCCTTATGCTTTGTGTTCATATCCTTTGTTTGACATGAATGAGGTCCATTTAAATGAAGTATGTGAACCCTCGAGGTTAGTTTCACATTTGTTTTTCTTAAACTTTCAAGTCAAAGAGCATCTTTTTTCTCCTCTCCCTTTGGTTTCTTCTTTTTGTCACTGCATAACCCTTCCTGCTGGATTATTCACTTCTATATCAAGGTACTACTTTTGCCAAACTAGCTGAACCATCTGTTTATATTCCTTTATTCCCAAAATTAGAACTGTCACACAGTATCTTATATATTATCTCCTAATGCAATTTCATGTAGTAGCTAATTTGTAAATGTTTAAATGTAGGACACATGTTTTATTTATCTTAGCATGGTGGGGATGTGATTGAAAGTTTCTCATTTTGTCTCTGTTTGACCCTACTAAAATACTCCAGCACCATCTTACATCAGAAACTTAACCGGCAAGCTCAATGAAGCTTGGACAGCACAAATGATATTTCTTTTCATTTACAACATTATTTCACAATAATCTCTTCTGTACTGTATATTGATGCTAATATTTACCGCCAGTTTGTGAATTATATCTCTTATTAATGCTAGTAATGCTATGGAATTGCAGGATCAGACCAACAACAATTTCAAAATGAGGAATCAAGCCCTCTTGTTCTTAATGCATTTGATCTCATTATTTTATCCCAAGGGCTGAACCTTTCATCACTATTTGATCGAAAAGAGGTAAGCCCTGTAGACTAGCTAATTAATGCGATTGTCTGTTTTTTTTTTTTTTGCTTTCATAAAGATCTCCTTGTTATAGTTTAAGATATATCTATGGTTTACTTTTTTTTATTGGATCAAGTGTTGCTGCGCACCTTAGGCCTACAATTCCATCAAATCTTTAATTCGTCGTGAATTGCAGAACTTAAACAACTTTCTATCATCCTATACAGTCAACCTTGGAACAGTAATGCTGGTGAATAGGCATCATAACACAAAATAATGCAACCTGGGTCTTTTAATCAGGAATATATGTGAATGCAGAACTTAAACAACTTTCTATGATCCTACCTAGTCAACCTTGGAACGGTTATGCTAGTGAATAGGCATCATAACACAAAATTATGCAACATAGATCTTTAATCAGGAATATATGTGCAGGTCCAAACATCACAATTTGTCATGCCTCAAGTATATTTTTTTCCATGATTCTCCCTCAAAAATACTAGCTACAATTAATCCTTCTGTTCATCAAAACTATTATATATGTTAGAAATTTTTTTCATTGTAATATCCAATTCACTCTAAGTTGGGGTATTACATATTCCCCTCACTTAGAGTATGACGTTCTCACCATACTAACACTTCACCAGGTGATGTGAAATTCTAGAGATAACCTTCATGAATTCTAGAGATGGCTCCTAAGGATTCAAGAGGTTGTCCCCACTACATCCATGTGTGGCGTGGCATTTTTCCATATAGCATTGGCACTTAGTTCCGCACTTCCAATTGGTGCTAGCTTTAATACCATTTGTCACGTTCTAAGTATATTTTTTTCACGGTTCATCCTTAAACAATGCTAGTTACGAATAATTCTTGAGTTCATGGAAACTATTATATATTAGAGATTTAGAGACTTTTCCGGTATGTTTCATATGGGACTATTCACTATAACTTGAGGTAATACACCACCCACCCACCCACTCGTTCACACGACATAGTTAGGTATAGACCTAGAATATCAAGCCTTCATCTCAAGTGTATGGAAGAGAGTTGGATATAATCCGTAAGAATTCTGTAAGCGGTACAAGATATCCTCATTGAAAATCCCATGCTATTATGCTGATCTCCAACTTGTAGAATACCCTAAAGCACACATGTAGAACTTACAAAAGAACTGTTTGAATAGATTTAAACCTGTAGACACATAATTAATGTGTTTCAAGTCATGTAGGTCATGACCAGCAACATGGGTTGGCAAGTTTGGCCCCTCTTTTTGGCATGCTCATCTAAAACATCAAGGGACCTAATAAGGTCGTTGGCAAGTTTATATCTCTGCAGTAATATTCAAACATATGTTTTTATGACTTTGTTTCTTCATTCTTTTATCGTGAATTTGGACACTGAACCTGGTTGGAAACTCATAAGTGCAATTAATCACTCACATGATTTTTTTTAAATCACATTTTACTGTCCTGACAGGATTATGTTAAACATCAAACTCGCTTTCTTTCACGCAAACCAGCAAAAGTTTTTTGTCGACTATGGAAGTTGTTGCGCAATCAATGGGATACAAGACCCATATTCGTAATTACAAGGTACAGTTAAGAACTGATCACTCTTGTTGATTACTGCACCTCTACTTTTCATGCGAATTGCTAATTAAATGCCTTCTTAGCATTTGAAGCAAGTATAGATGTAGATCAAATCTAGATGTCTATGCTGCAGCATATCTCCATCATGCTAAGTAAGGAATGAAACTTACACGGGGATTTCACATTTATATCCAGTATGTCTTGTTGGTGTATCAGCTCTAGAACATAGTCTGATACTAGATGGTTATTTATCAGGCATTATCAGCATTCTGGAAAAGCTCCAACTATTCTTGAGATTATAGAACTATTAAATTGCCCAAAATTCAACCAGTAGTTCGTTGAAAAAGCTCTAGTTATTCTTGAGATATAGAACTAATGAACTGTTTGAAGTTGAATAACATAGTTAATCTGCAGAGATGCAATCAGATATTATCTCATGTATTGGATTAAATACAAATGAAAGGTTGGAATGCATGTAAAACTGAAAAAGGTGGTCCAAGAATATGAGAAGATCTACTCAATTTGTTCCTTGATTTGTTAGGTTACAAGACTTGTTTAAGAGTGACATAGAGAATATAAAATGGGATCTCACATTTAGACCAGACTTGTTTAAAAACAATTAGAAATTATTTTCTAATATATCACATTGTTTCCCAGTCAGTCATTGTAAAAACTCTTTACGTTAGCTAATTGGCATATTAATAAGTGAGCACTGCTAGCCAGACCCAAAAATGGGACAGGATCATGGAACAGCTGATGTGGCATGCTCGCGTGTCATGTGAGTTGGCTATAATTAAGTTCAATTAAATAACAGTGAGGGTATTTTAGTCATAATTTTTTCTTATTCTCATCTCTGGTCTATTTCTTCCCCTAAATCCGCTCCTCCCTCGTCGCTGCTGATCCTCCCATCGACAAGCAACCTCACCACTCACGCCCATCGTCGAGTGAATGGCGAGGAGGATGAGACAGCGGAGGGGCTGTCGGCTTCATCGGCCATGAGGACGGAGGATGAGAACTAGTCAAAAGCAAAAGAGAAGAAGATTATTATTCAAAACAAAACAAATTGGGCAAAGATTAATAGAAGTAAAACCACAAAACAAGAAGAATCTCTCTGTTTGTGAACTATGGCATTTGCCCTTCGAGATCAAAGTAAAGAGTTGTTTTGAACTTTGTTTAACATTTTCTCTTGGTCCTTGACTCCTTTATCCATTGATTTCCTAATTCTTGATGCATCGACTTTTTTTCATACTTTTCTTTTTTTTCGATGTTGAAGTTAGGGGGATTGAAGAATGAGTTTCTAATGTGATGTGATAAATTTGGTTGAGCTTAAAGATTGGTTTGAGAAAGGAGATGAACTCTAAAAACCTCTGGGAGAAGATGAAATTAAAATAGAAGAAGTTAAAAGGCAACAAAACCCAAGAAAGCAGAAGCTACAAGGATGGCACGAGCCGAGAGCGGCGACGGAGGACGACGAAGGACGAGACGACGCTCTGGCCTTACCAATGGCGTTGGGAGGAGCTAAGGGCTGATGGGTTTATGTTGTGAATTTGGAAGGGGAGAGGGTTTCATTAGTGTTCCAAAATTGCCCTTAATTACTTTATTAACCAGTCCAAGTTGGAAAGTTGAAAGTTATAATTAATTAGTTGGAAAGTTGAAAATTATAATTAATTAGTACACATCAGCTGTCCCATCCAGACCTGTCCCATTTTTGGTCTAAAAGGAATTTCTCTTAATAAGTAGTGTATGTTTCCATAACCCAAGGATAATCAAACTTACGACCTGAATGAAAAAATGTCAACAACTCCTTTTGTCTGAATAAAAGTACAAAGCACATGATATGTGAATGAAGTTGATGTTCATGAAAGATATAACAAGGCTGAAAAGGATATAAAAAATCTAGTATGCTAACCTGTTTAATTTAGTAAGCTGAAAAAAATATGAGAAAGAGCTGCACAAAATTCTCTAGGTTGGGGGAGGGAGAGATGTTGAGATAAAGATCAACTTAGATTTATCAAAAATGAGGATAGAAAAATTTATTGAAACATGGAGAGATTAAACGAAGATGGAGACTGTACTTTCATGTGGAAGAATCTTTCTAGCAGGCTTGTTAAGCATGATCTCTAAGTAATAGTTTGGGTAAAAATGCCCACTTTCCTGTTTGGCGTTTTGTATGTCAAAGCAAACATGGGATTGATGATCTGTTTTCACCTTTTATTGTCTGAGAATTCGGCTTGACCATTTGTGTCGGAAAATGTGTGCGCATGTGGATGTATGTAACATAGTAAACCTGCTCATGCATCAAGTGCAAAAAGGCTGAAAAATTCTAGTTAGATTGATTGCTACATATAATAAAGTAAATAGATCAATATGCTAATTGCTTTTGGAGCTGTTGTGAAAAAGGAATGCCATATCCTGGAATCGTACAGGTCATTATCATTTTAACAGGTACCAAATTTGATGCGGCACATTTACTAAAGTTGGCGTTTATTAAAATGTTAGCATAGCCAAGAGAATATTATTTAGACAATTCTTACAAACAGTTTGATATATAAGCGTATTAAGGATACTTATATTTAATTAGGGAAAAGTCATCATCATGGTATTACTTTTCCTCCAAATGGCATCATCGAGAGAAGGCTCTAGATAAAAAGACCTGCCAAAATTTATGACAAGCAACCAGAATGACGAAAGAAAGGGAAGATAGAAAAGTCCAAAGAAGATTTTTTGGGTTAGACGCATGGAATTAGCTAAACATGTTACCCAACAGTGTAGAACCATGATGGAGCTGGTTATTTTATCCAACAGATGGAGAACCAGGATGGGTGATAAAAACTCATCATTTAGCATACTTAAAAGTTTTTGGACTACATCTGGAGATTGAAGGGAATAGAGATTGTTTCATTGTATTGAGTTTTTGTTGAAGATCGGGTTCCGATATTCTTTTATGAAAGTGGAAGAAAAGAAGCTGGGTTCTCTGAAATTACACATTTTGGTAATTGCTATTGGTTGCTTTTTCAAAGGAAAGTAGTTTTTTCTCTGAAGAGTTTATATTTGCTACTATCTTTTTGGTACCTGAATTGGTCTGTAAATTGTCTGAGTGAGGAAGGACAAGTGACTAATTTAAACTACAGATTTGTACTTAATTAGGTAATTGGATGGCTTGAAAAATAACGAAAGAGGACTTTGTTGACAAGAATATTGTTGCTGAGTTGATGTTGCTCTTGTTTTACATTTTGCTCCATGTACTTTATAACCTTGATTAACTGATTGATATATTCTTTTGTGTTTTTTGCTGAGAACTAATTATTATTTCATGATCTTGACAACATCCTTTGCAGATGAGGGTGGAAGGCCTTTCAGCAGATAAAACTACATATTTTTCTGTTATGTTGGAAGTGAGTCCCATTGTTCAATTTTAATTAAAAGACTTCTTTCTTTTGTTTTCAGAAAGAAAAAGGTAATATTTTACCACTGTAATTTTATTTGCTTAACTTTCTAAGTCTCTTTTTTTCTCTTGCACTTGCTACATAATAATTGTAGATTTTTGAAGTTGCCCCATCAATATTTATGGTTGAAATTGAAAGAACCGCAGGAGATGTTACTGAATATATTAAGGTCAGTGCTTTTCTGAGCCTTCGTTCCGTTAATTTGTGAATTTTGTGGAATTGGACAGTTGGCATCATATGCAAGATTTAATTTTTCTTTTTTTCCCCAAGAATCGTGTTCATTTTACTTTTTAATTGCTTTGTACGTTAATTTTCTGTGAGCGTGAACTCAAGTTCACTTTTCAGGAATTTGTGATGTCCATTTTAGTTGAAAATGCATAATATAAAGTCATGCTAATTAAATTAAATGATAAAGATGTACATATTCAACATTTTTTTATTTTGTATCACTGTCTATATTTTCATATATTATGAAGCCTGATCTTGATGTTAAGAGTCACATCTATACCTCCCTTTGGTCCTTGTATTTCACAGCTCATGGGTTGTGTTGCGAGCTCGAACATTATATCCATTTCCCCCTCAAATTTTCTGAGAAAATTTAGCTTGACTGTTACCTCTTGAAATGTTTTAACACTAGTTAGTTGCTTTGCAGTTCAATAAGAATTTCTGTAACAAACTGGATGAAATTATCTGGAAACCACCCATTGAGAAGAGCAAATCACTGATCACCAAGGTGTCAAAGCAATGAAATTTTCTTCGGATCCTCCAAGAGGTATTCTTTGCATGTGGTTGGAAATCTGTACAAATTTTTCAATTTTCCCCCTTCCCTTGGTGAGAGGCAAATACCTCAATTATTCACATAAATTTATATTATCCTCCAGGTAAGTACTAGTAAGAGGTCTTCTCGGGTTGACCATAGTCATTTACTAATCTACCATCTGAAGTCTGGTTCGGTTATTGAAGCAGATTCTGCTGTCACTGGCTTCGCTACAGAGACCCCCCTAGTAATCAACCACAAGTCTGGTTTTGCATTCAGCACCTGTTTTATCCCTGTTATGAATATCAAATGGGGATTTTTGGATGTTAACATCCCATTCTCGCTCGGTTGTGGATCTGTGGGATAGAACCTCCGCTTGATGGGTCCTCGAGTTAGAGACACTGGTGCCAGCATCCAATAAGTTGTAGATTCTTTAGCGCCGTGGATGGCCTGACTGGCTTTAGGAAGCACATGCTATCCTTGTGAACAGGTGTTCTATATATGATGGGAGGGAATTTATTGCTGAACTGAAGGATGTATGCATACAAACTACTAATGTGATGAACCGTTAAATCTTTGTCACTGCTTCAAACCATATGATAGTGAATTATAGCTCAAGGCTCCTTTTGTTATGTACTCTTTTGTAAGCAAAATGCGTGACGGCTGTTTTGGCCTTGGTTGAAATGCAATGCAATTGAATCAAAGCCCCAAGCTTATCACTTATTGCTGGTCTTGTCAATAAAAGTATCTCAATCAAATTCAAGTGTGTTGGATATGATTCTCGCATCTGATTTTTCTGTATAATAACTTTAGCATACATATCCCCATATTTGTATCACGGTATCTGTATTTGTACCTTGTTCATCCCATCAGAGCTTATGTTAACAATTAAAATGCAGAAGCTTGAAGACATGCAAAACATACCAGTAATTAATTCGCTCAATTGCATTACTTGAGTTAGCTGTTCATATGTATCATATCTTGCATGCAATAAAAAATGCATCAACATTTGTCACTCAGTTGCAGTCATAAACTATACTCAAATCTCAGGTAATTCTATATAGAACCATATATATTGCACCTATACATTTGTCTCCATTCCAGAATTTCTCATACCTGTTGAAATTTTACTCAAAGCATAAATCTAATACAAACTTTCACCTTCAATTGCATTAAAATACTTATCATCGGCCTGAAACAGAAAAAATATGTATAAGATCATGATTTCAGGTTGTATAATTCACAAGAACATCAATGACCATACTTGCATACAACCAGCATCAACACATCGTATTTGTCCCTTCACATTCCAAGAAAAACATCTCTCGCCGCCAATACAGGATACGAGCATTCACAATATTAAGCATTTCCAGGAAAAAAATTGAAGGCAGGTACCAGAGGAAGGCATTACTTGAGCTACAGCAGTGTACTTCCAAAAGGATTGCTTTGCTGAGAGTGGTTATTTAAAGGGAACGCTCCAAATCCAGTGGTGTCCCCGAAGGGATTGGGTGCTGCTGTTCCGCCACTAAACATATGATGCTGAGGAAGAGCCGATACTGGCTGAGCAAACGGTGTTGGCTGTGCAAAAGGATTTGGTGGCATCATCATTGCTGCTTGCTGTTGGCCCATTGCTGCCATTTGAACAGCAGGTGGGGCAGCTATTTGGCTAGAAACAGCGAAGGGGTCAGGTGTCATGAATGGATTGGGAGGTCCAAAGTATTGCTGCTGCTGCTGTCTATAGGCTGCCTCGTCGTATAAACTGTCCAATGTGAGCTTGTCAAATCCACCACCCTGCCACTCAATTGATTAAAAAAAATCACCACCAAAGGATAATAGAATGATCATTTTTTGATCAAATTATAAACCACAGAAAATGCTAAAGCATATTTCAATCAACAGGCCGCAGTCTAACTTGGGCCAAAATTGCAGCGTGGAAGTGTTTTATTGAGATTATGGTTTGTGAAGAACAAAATCAGATCACAATCTTCATGTAGAAATAACAGACCAATAATGATGCACAAAGTAAAGAAGATCATAATGAAGCACAGAAGTAGAAGATCACAAGCTTCATGTAGAAATAACAGACCAATAATGATGCACAAAAGTAAAGAAGATCATAATGAAGCACAGAAGTAAAGAAGATCACAAGCTTCATGTAGAAATAACAGACCAATAATGATGCACAAAAGTAAAGAAGATCACAAGTTTCATGTAGAGATAACAGGAAACTAGAACTTCTCACTATCAAAATAGCAAACACGATGAAACAAGAGTCCTTGTCAAGGAACTAAACAGTAGCCATAGCTTATCTTAAATTAGAAAAAAATCAATATTCAAGTCCTTGATGGATCTGGTTAACACAGAATTTATTTAAAAGCCAACCTATTTCCTGAAAGGCAATAATATTACTCAAAATCTTCAGGCTGCAGGCCATTCTGTCATATATGCGCTGCTCTTTACTTCCTAGAATTGTGAAGAGAACATATTATGAGGAACAATGAAATTGAGTGCATTTTGCCTATACTAACTTTAATACTGGGAAAGTGGCTAGTGATACCAAGGCATTGGCGTCCTCTAGTTTGCCTTGTAAACATAAGTCATTCCTAAAAGTTCATCAAAAACTGTTATATCCACCCAGTTTAAGGACAAAATAATTCACAAAACAAAAATAAGTGTGGAAGTAAAATGTTTGCTATTGCCGACCCCACTCACTAAGATGCAGTTACCTTATTCCAAACAAATAAAATTTCCAGCAGTAAAGGAATACTCTGCCACAGCAACCACAGACTGGGAAAATATATCAGCTTAAGAACAGAAAGGACCAGGATCATCTCATATCCAGCAGTCCGAAATGGAAGTCAAGGCAAATAGCTAGAGAAGGATAATTCCAAAAACCAACCAAAGCAACAACTTATACAGCTTTGGATTAAACAAGTCAAGATGTTTAGTCAAAGAATGTGCACAATAGGCCTGGCAAAGAAGAATGACCTATGTTGGTAAAGATGCCAAAATCCTTGAGTTCCATTGGCAACACCAATGCTTAATGGGGGACCGAGATCGAACCTTGAGGTTTCCCATCCCCGAAGTGGAGCTGGAGGATGAACGTCAATGAAGATTTCACCTGAATGAGGGCGTCAAGTTCTATAATTCCTTTGTAGAGCGCGAACAGAGTATATCTCCACCAGAGGTATGGAATAGAAGCCCAATAAACTAGGCGGAGACACTTAAATCTCTAGAACCTAATGCTGAAATCTTTTCCATGGGTTAATGCAGAATATAAGTACTGTGCAATAAAGTTTCAACTATCTTAGCAAAATAAAAGGCTAGATTGATTTCCATCTTGAGAAAATTAATATTCTTGTTAGATGAGCCACTGGAACATATCTAGGAGAGGCATTGGAGGTAGGATTACTTGGATAAGTTCATAAAGGTATAAAATTAGAGAATGGTCAAAAAGATGATGACAATTAGAAGCAACAGCAAGCTAAACAACTTCGAGTGCTGGTGAGCCGAGTCTAAAGCTAGTAGTATCTCAAAATTTTAGAAGGCAAACAAAAGTCCCACCTATATCTGGCTCAAGGTTTGTGAACTCAGTTTGTCGTTCAGACCCTCTCCAAGAATTTTAGTTTCATTAGTTTTCATACAAGATTCGGATTCAACTTCAGTTTCAATGCATTTAAAAATATATAGATAAATTAAGTGTAATGGACATTCTGTTGAATAATAGTGTGAAGTAAATTAAAATTCTATAATTATATTTCTAGATCATATAGGGTGTGTTTGTTTCACCGTAAAAGGCCGTAAGTCGCAAGTGGCGCCACTTGCGACTTACGACTTACGTCATTTGTTTGAACCGTAAGTCATAAAATGCACTTGCATTTTAATTACAATCCACTTGCAACACAGACAGTTAAATTTGTGATCATGCAAATCTCACTTACAACCCACTTGCAGCATAAACAGCTAATTTTGTGGTCGTGCAAATTTGTATTGCTAACAGTTTATTGTAATTAGATTAATATTTTTTATTATTAGATTACCCTTTTAGATTATGAGAATTTTTTTAATTATTACATTAATATAATTATTAGATTAAAGTTTTTTAATATTAGAATCTTTTTTATTACTAAATTAATTTAATGTATTTCACTTAGAATTAAACTTTATTTACAAATTAGTAATATTTAATATAAATTTAATAAGTTTTGATTATTAGATAACATTTTTAATTATTTAATATATTTAATTTTTAATATTTTTAATATTTACTAATTTTTAATTTTTATTATTTAATACATTATATTTTTAACAAATTTATTTTTTTAGTTATTTAATTATTTAATATTTTTAATTATTTAATAGATTTAATTAATTAATTTTTATTTATTTAACATTTAATATTTATTTATTTAAAATTTTAATTTAATATGTAATATTTAATATTTTTAATTATATTTATTATTCCTACTTTAATTTTATTTTTAGGAATATTTCGCTACAGCCACCTGCTTTGCTTCATCATTAAATAAAAACTCAACGTCATAATTTGATTTGCTAAGCCTCATCTATGACAGCATAAACTGATCCCTCCCAACCAGCACTTGTTTATATATTTTCATTTCTTATTTTACCTTTCCCCATTGCCCCTGGCATTGCTCTCCCCTCAACCTGACCCCGATGTAGAGTAACTCGCAAGTCGACCATTTTTGTAGATGAGTTTTGTTTGTATTTAGATCTGAAAAGCATTAGGGATCATTTGATGTCAGTGGACAAGGGTTTGATGATGTCGACGCTGATATGAGGATTGTGACTCATGATTGCAGTTCTCTATGAGGACTGACTCAGAAATAGGACATTTTGTGAGCACTGCGACTACCTCACAAAAATTCAAAAATAAGACATTTTGTGAGGATTGCGATCATAGTCATAGTCTTCATAAAGACTCAAATATAGGACATTTTGTGAATTCTGCGATCATGATCGCAGTCGTAATAAAGAAGACAGCGACCATAATCGCAATCCTATAAAGACTCAGAAACATGACATTTTTGTGAGGACTGATCATAGTCACAGTCCTCATAAATAATACATTTTATGATGACTGCGATCACGATCGCAATCCTCAAAAATAGGGTTGTGATAATAGTCACAGTTCTCAGAAATAAGGCATTTTTTGTGAGGACTGCAATCATAATCGCAGTTCTCTATACTGTGATCATTTTGTGAGGACTGCGATCATAGTCGCAGTCCTAAAAAATAAGGCGTTTTTGAAGCGGTCCGTTTTTTTTTAAAGCGATTACTTAGCAGTTTTTTCGTCTTTCGCCGCTAATGAGTGCTTCAGTGCTTAATACGTGAGCGCACATCCTTACTTTTAAAAAAAGAGGTGGCTGAAGCGAACAAAATTATAAAGCTGAGTTTTTTCCTAACTATGATTCGACATAGGGGGTGTAGCGTGAAATGCCCCATATTTTTAATTATTTTAGTTTTATTTTAATTATTTAATTTTTTAAATCACCAAATAGTTAATTTTGTTGTCAACTTTTTCACTTACGACTTACACATTATAACAACCAAACACCGTAAAACACAATACACTTCCCACTTATAATTTTACATTACCAACCAAACACCGTAAAACTTACTGTATGTAACTCACTTACAACTGTAAAAGAGTTTGCGACTTACGACTTATGACAACCAAACATGGCCCATAGATAAGAATGAGAATTTGTTTTGTAAATGAACCAGTATGTTTCTTACGCAGATATGTGACTCCTTGGAGATTTACATTAAGACTTGTTCATTTAGAATTTATCTAAGTATAGTGGGTTGGGTCTGGATGGATTCTAAAATCCGAACCTCAATGAACTTTTTTCTTTTGAACGAGGGCCGTAGTTGCGACTTAAACATAGGACTCCCCACAACCCACTCCCACCTCTTTACTAGTCAGCCACGCAGGCACGAACCTCAGTGAACTTGCTCTTGTGAACATAGAAGTCAAATGGGTTATGCTTTTGGATTCAGGTTCCAAATCGAGAACCCATTTAACATATATCACATTGGCACTACACTAATTTTTCACCCTAGTGATGGAAGGGAAGATCTATGGAGCGGCAGCTACCAACTAAAGCAAGATGGATCTACAGTTGAAAAAGTTTCATAATGCAGGCCGCCTCCCACCCTCTCCATTTTTATGGTTTTAGATGTTGGGGCTTTTGTTGAACACATATGTTTGTTGATCTGATTTTTATGAATATTGATAACACTATACTCCAAGCAGAAGTTGCATATCGACAGTGAGAAGAAAGTTGCCATGACTAGACCATGGGTTGTTAATGTTTGACAACAATTATCCATCCACTGCTATTAACTGGGGAGTCCTGCGAGTAACATAGTTTTGGGTGTTTAGTGCTCAATCATTGATATCACATATTATTTGCAATTTACCCTTTTTGGGGATTAAAATGCTGGAGTATCAGTGTTGGCCATATCTATGCATAATAGGATACAACAATATAAAGCAAATTACGAATGTCAAAAATAAACAATAAGCAACACTTGGCTAAACTTTATAACATGTAACACACAAAAAAATTTGGAACATTGTAAATAATAGGTTAATGGTAAAAATATTGATGCTTATGAAAAATAAAAAAAAGGCAAGATTTTCAATCCTAAGAACACAGTATCGGAGTGCATGACAGCAAAGAACGTGAGAAATTGTTGTACTACTTCGAATCTGGGTCAAACAAATATTCTCAACATTACACAGATAAAAAGAAGAAATTTTCCTAGTCCCAAGTTGAACAGCTCCAATAAATTGTTAAATCAATTCTCAGGAACTTGTCGTGTTAAAATTTTGCCACTTAACTTTTCTGCCTTGAAATTACTTGATAACACATGTAATTTTGTTTCACATGTTAACCAGTGTTTTTCTCTCCACGACATCCAAAGTGCCAATCAATTTTGATTTTTGAGTTGATAAGCACTAATTGGTGCGCATTCCCATTATGCAATATTAATCAATTTTCATTTTGAATAGTGCAAATTGTTCTGATACTTCGGAACTCTTATCAACCACCAACATACCAAAAATTCCAACTAAATTTTCTTCTTCATTTAATAAGTAGTGGGGGCAAAAACACAACTACTAATATAAAAGAGTATTTCTGATAAAGGAACGTGAAAAGACCAACCAACTGGCTTTCAGCTGTGGATGAGCTAATGCTACTAGGAGCAGTAACAAGAGCAAGTTCCCATCCTGATGGATCAAATCCCTTTTCTTGCGTCACAGTGGGATCTGTTGATGCTGCACCTGCCAGAAAATAAGATAATCAAAAGTCCATAATAGAGATACCTACTCGGAAATTTAAAAAAGAAGGGAAGTCACTAAGCATACTAGATGGGACTATGGCAAGAGCTAATGCATTGCTTTCCTCTATTGCTGATGCATCAGAATTCATCGTATTCAATCCCTGTGAGTTCAAAAAAAGGTTTAACATGCGTTGAGAAAAGAGAAAAGGCAAATAGAACATTCTCCAGAGGACTTACCAGTAGATCTTCAGTATCTGCCAGCAGAGGGGGAGAAGCAACTTCAGCATTATATATTATTGGTTTTGGTTCATCAAGAGATGGCTTTTCATCTTCAATAGATGGTTTTTGTTCCTCAACTGGTGCAGGAGCTTCTTCTGGTTTGTATGTCAAAAGTAGTCTCTCTGGGAATTCCTGGTAAGGACTACAGTTTTAAGATTATTGCTATATAATGCTATATATCAAGACTATCTTATCGAAGATGAACTTATTTCATGAAGCAGGGTGAATCATGGGTCCATGACAACACTCAAAAATCCAGTATAAAAGAAGAACAAATATAGAGAAAAAAAAAAAGGAGAGGTTCCGGGTAACTTTAGAAATCACAACTAATTAGACTCTTAGGTGCAATTTTCAGATTACAGCCATGTTTGGTCATCTCAAACTCCAAATGCAAACTCATGATCCAATGTCCAATTACATCGAAAAACTACCAAATTTTGGTTATTCAGCAAAAGAGATCCCTATTTACAGCACATCAACCAGAACTTTTTAACGACATGAATGTTTGACCTCCCCATTGGTGGCTGTGATACCATAGTTACCGAATGAAACAAGAAGTATACTTTCATGCCCAAAAAACCATGTGATTGAAGCACTTTACATAAGCACAAATACATCAAATATAGTATCAAAACTAGAAGCACCTCGTTGTGTGCATCAAGAACCTATATTATACCAGAAAACATCCAGACAGTCATCTACGAAAATAGCTTTAAAGAAAGCAGAATAAAGATGAAAGAAATAACTGCTATCTTCTAAGTAGAGAAATAAATAACATCAACAACAATAACAACAATGATGCTGACTTTGATGGAATTTGAGAATTCCAGAAAAAGACAAATATTTACCCAAAACAAAACTTTCAACCTAGACTGTATGGTTTCTGCTATATTAAGGTGAAATGCACTATGGATATGCATTTGGGTTCAGGTTGGCTAGGCTCTAAGGAGTTTTAATAGAGTTCTGAACTCCACCCAAGGTAGAACCAGATCAGGTCAGCAATGAGGTAGTTAAATACTTCATTTGGGGATAATAATCAACCCAAGCATTTGTGCAGGTTAGATTTTTAATTCATGTTCTACACTTCTCATACGAATTTTCAGTTACTGATTACAATTCACGATCAGGCTGGGTCCAGTAATTGGGTAAGACTTCCAGCCCTAACCATAAAAGACATGCACACTAGACAAGTAGTGGACATGTGCCACCACATGTCAGACTGCCATGGCCCAAGGCTTTCACTTCATAAGTAAATGAAAATGCCACGCGGGCAGGGATTAAAAGGGAAAAGAATGCAGCTTGATTAATAACTAACCAGTGGCTCCCTGGGAATAGAGACAACTCTCGGGGCTTCTCGTATGTACTCTTCCATGGTTGCAAGAAATGATTGTGGAGGCTGGAAAGCAAGTAATAAGAAATAAATTGTCAAAAAAACTATGATCAGCTAGTGAGTGAGCAAGATGATAAACTACTAAATCAAAAACATTATCAATACCTCTCTCAAGTTCGGAAACTGAAAATTCCTAGCAAGTTCTAGTCCCCGACAAACTTCATAAAATCAGAAAGGCTTGCAGCCTGCAAGATCATCAAACTCAGATTTCCTTAGCTACCAGACATAAAAGTAACAGTATGAATGTTGTACTTAACACAGATAAGTCATATTTGTTTGTCAGACGACGCCCTGAAAATGATACTTCAGAAAAAGACTGATTTTTAAAAAATAAAAAAATTCTAGAAGTACTACCTGTTGGCCAGCCCTTTTGTAGATTTCAAGGGCTTTAACTGCTTCATGTCGCGGCATCTCAAAGAACTGCAATGAAAAAAATAATGATCATAAAATAACTACTTTGAAGATACTCTTAAACCACCTGGATGATCATATTTTGATACCTTATCAACAAGTTGATGATGCCATCATTAATAGCACAGTAAATTCTGAAGCTTTCTTTCAGTACCTGTAACCATGTGTCCCAGAGAACAATGTGATCAAATCATGTTTATTCTATTTTGAAGTACTCAGAGTACACAACAGACAAATTGTAGATATGTTTAAAAAGAAAATAACAACAGCAACAATACACATGGTAGAACGCGAATAAAGATTTGGCGCTTAATTAATCAAGAAGGCAGGACAAGCCTCATATGTTTGATCGGTTAGAAGAGGATAAGAGTGAATACTCAGTAGGGGAGAAAGAAAGATTTGAAATGCAGAACCACATGTTAACTGAAATTCCAATAGACAAACCCTCTTTCATTTTATTTCATACATTTACAGAGACTTCCATCGAATTAACGAACAAATTCCAAGTGTTGATAAAGATAAAGGACGCAATTGACTAATGAAATAATGGGCTTACCAGAGCCAGGGCATACTGCACGACGTAATTGCTAATAGCAGCTCCTTCGGGCTGCATAACCAAAAACAAACAAATATCAACATCTATATTGGACAATAAAGACACACATATAATGCAGAAGGCTTACTCTCATAATTTAACAAGCTTTCTCACACTCGTAGCTAATCTCAAGAGTATGAGTAATAATGTTATGAAGTTGAAGTAATAATTACATGGCATCCAATAAGACGATACAATAATTGTTGCAAGGCAGGCAACTGCTCCAACAAGTCTTCAGTATCCAATTCCCTGGTTCTACTGTGGCCCTGACAGTAACCAAAAAGCATTTGTCTATAGAGGAAAAGCTAATTGCAGATATTACCATTAATCTGTGAATTCTAAGGAAAGTGATAAATGACATCTACAATCTGGACAATAGACAAAGATTCACAACTGTAGACACCTTTTCAGTTCCTTGAGCAGGTACTTTCAAACGTTCAGCCTCAACATCATATTTCAAAACCCTGAAACATTCCAATCTTTCCTCCAAAAACAAAGCATAAGTCCTAACCCATGCAGAGCAATCCCAAGCTGCAACGTGTTATGTGATGAGTATTAAATGAAACATTTTCTCAAAATATCAAGACTAAAGGCCAGAGTTTGCCAGAAGATGGTCCGTCTACCATGATTATAGCAAGTAAACATGTACTAACCAATAGGACTTGAGTCATCCTTGAAGTTTGATAATTGAAGAATGCGCCCCCTCTGTGCAAAATTGAGAAGCTCTTCACGAAATGTTGGGTCACCTTCCCTAAGGGTCCTATGTATAACAATCAGTGTCTTCAGTGCCACCTGGGAAAACACCAACAAGAGAAATAATCAATCTGATCTTCCAAAACATCATAGATAAAGACCTCTTAATAAAACAAGAAAAGAGATGAAAAAAGAAGCTCACAAATAAACAAGAAAAAGAAGTGCTGGAAACATATAATCCTTGAAGGCAGATGAGATGAAGCTAGTTTCAGTAGTCACAAGGCAATGCTGGATGAATACTTAAATGGGTGTCATTTCTTTATCATGAAGATAAGCCAAAAACTTGCTGAAATTATAAGGGTTAATCGATGATTGGTGCTCACATAGTCCAGTGATCTTCGAAATTCTCTCCAACTCCGAGAGGTTTCTTCTTCTTCTTTCTTTTTTTCCTTTGACAATTGTGTGTGCGTGTTTTGGTGAGTGGGAGACTTCTTTTTTTTTTTCTTTTTTTTGTTTGTTGGGGTGGTTTTTTTTTTTTTTTTTGGTTGGGGGGGGGGGTGGGGGTGGGGGGTTGGGGGGTTGTTTCCTAATATTACTTTCTTGCTTCATTCATTGCATGGTTATTGAGCCGCAGGTACATTCTTCTTGATGGAGCAAGATTAATCAACATGTTTATAAGCTCCCGGACACCAAATTGAAATTAATGATGGCTTTAGTTAGCCAATTGCCTCTGATCTAACATACCAGAGAGCTACAAAAGGCTACTTATTGAGGCACTCATCCGTACCAGAAATAGTTAAGCTACCTATGCACCAAAGAAACCAAGGGTGGGTTCCTGCAGAAAGTGTACTCATAAATGTTTCTGCGGGCAATCCTAGGGTCATAGATCAGGCAAACATGTCTATGTAATTGGAAAAGATATTTGGACATGTAAGATTAGGAGATTATATCAAAATTATTCAGGAGTTGATTTAGGAAAAAGAGACTCCATAATTTCATAATACAAAGTAAAGAGCAAGTATTAATTTGCACTGAAATAAGACCAAAGTTTTTGCCTTGTATTACATATTTCCAGTAATCTAGTATAGTACTCAACAGGTGATGCATTTTTGCTACTGATAAACACCAAAGCCAACCCTTTAAGTGATTTACCCAAGGTTTGAAATCTCAGAATTGGTTTCAGAATCGGCGGACATTTAGTAGTATTGGAATCGGCCGAATCGTCTCAGTGATATTGGAATTGGTGAAAAGAATTTTAAAAATTAATTAAAATTCTGTTAAAAATACCTAAAACCATTTTGGCATATTTTTTT
Organism: Agave tequilana; assembly: GCA_038442645.1. Taxonomy (NCBI): domain Eukaryota; kingdom Viridiplantae; phylum Streptophyta; class Magnoliopsida; order Asparagales; family Asparagaceae; genus Agave; species Agave tequilana. The sequence continues at coordinate 18,973 of JAVJIF010026279.1, forward strand.
AGAATAATTAATGAAATTTGAATCATATTCGGAAAAAAACATTACAATATAAAGCAGTCGGCGCAAATCCATTACAATAAATTACAATACAGATAGTGTATCTGCATGAATAACCGATGAAAGTAACAAATTAAGTTTAAACAAATAATCTAACTTAATTATATTCTAATTAATTCAATTCATGGCAACAATTTTCTAAAATTTCCTAAAATTTATTATGTAACTATATTCATGAGCTTTTCTAACAATTCTTAACTTTTTTTTTTGTAACAAATTAATTTAAACAAAACAATCTAAAAAATTAATTATATTCAAAATAACTCAGTTCCCGAAAACAATTTTCTAAAATTTCTTAAAATTATTACTTAACTATATTCATGGACTTTTCTAACAAATTCTTAACATTTATTTGTAACAAATTAATTTAAACAACTAATCTAAGAATCTAAAAAATCATTAACATAACAAACTAATTAACTACCTATAGTAACTTGCCAAAATTAATAAAACAAAACAAATATTACTTCATTAACAACAGCCCAAAGAACAAGGGCTTTAGCCCAAATTAAAGTAACACTGGCAATTAATATGGGCTTTAACCCAAAAGAAATTAAAGAGGCATATAAATAACCTTTTATCCCTTTTTCTTTCTCCTCCTCGCTCTCTCACGCAGAACCCATGCAGCTTTCTCACATAACAAGCGGGACTCTCGCTCCACTCTTTCTCACGCAACGCGACTCTCTCTCACGCAAGATCTCCTCCTCGAACCTCCCTCGCGAGCTACTCTCTCTTTCTCAAGCACATCTGTACTTTAGGTTAGAGTTGCTTCAAGTTTTTTCTCTTTTTTCATAGTTTTCGAGTTGGATTCACCCGCATAGCATTTGAATTTATAATCAATTATTCTAAACATTAAATTCCATTGTTTTTACTATTCTTCACAAGGTTAGCGGGTGCCGAAAGCAAGATTTGACATTTGTTTTGCGGGGACGAGACAAATATATATTAGTAAGTTCTTTTTTTTTTCAAATTTCTCTTCTATGAACACAACATTGAATTTTTTCTTCAAACTACACTCGGGAAAAGTAGAATCGGATGGAATCAGCCAGAAACGGCTAGTATCGCTCCATAAGATAATTATATCCAAAGATTCTAAAGGCCCATAAGGAAATGTAATTCAGCAGAAGCCTGACCTCTGGAAGATCCAGATGAAGCTCAAAATACTGCTTGCAGTTCATCAACCACGAGCTTTGATGAGAAAATATGTGCAAAATTAATAGTAAATTTAGTCGCGCCCATTTCAGGAATTTGTTGACTTAAAACCTAAATGGACCAAAAAAACATCACCAGCCAGTTTAGGCTCCAATTTCCTACTGATACTGATCCTTATTTTCTGGAGTTTAAAAAGAACTCTTTATCCCTCCAATAGCTGCCAGAAAAATCAACTATTTTTATATTGAGAACATAGTTGACTGGGAACACTATTCCAAATTGGGATAGAAGAAATATGGATGGGTACACTCACCTTGCACATAAAACTAGATTTGTGGTGCTCAAATGCAAAAGATTGTTTTGGCACTCAGTACAGACTAGGTAAAAATAAAGGGTAAATTGCAGAAAACCCCCTTGTACAATCAATGATTTTGCAGGAAACCCCCCTGTTCAATGGAAACGAGCAGAAAACTCCCCGTATTGAATTCACTAGAATAACATCTCTATGCTATTGTAAGATTTGACAATAAATCCTTCAGTTTTATTAGATTTGATATAGAACACACTTGTACTAAAAAATATTTGGCAAAATTCTCATGCACTATCTTAGAGTTGGCACAGACTTTCCAAAACTTATCATAGTATAGGGGTGTTTTCTCATGAATTCAATAGTAGTTTTTTGCTCATATCAATAGAAGATGGGTTTTTTTCTTTTGCAAAACACTAATAGTACATGAGATTTTCTACAATTTTGGTTCTAAGAGTCTATTATTGAAACACTGATTGTGTGGAGATTTCAAAGAGATCAATTTTCAACATAATATTCCCATACTGTTGTACATAGACATCAGCGAGACGCCATCATAGAGGAAGAGGAAATCCACAGTAATACTTAAACAGAATGGATATTAATGCCAAGAATTTTAAATAGGTAAGCAGATGAGGAAAATTCATTGCATCATGAAAAAGAAATCATCTGCTTTTCTAAGTGCTTCAAAGACACGAAGTGAAAAAACCTAACTTGTAACATGACAGATGATCAGATAGGTCTAGATATCATGAATAAATAGAGAGGTAAGGTTCTTTCTGGTTACTTGTTCCTTTTGTTGTACATGGAAGTGTGCACATTTAAAAGGTGCAAATGGATCCGATAAAGACTTGGTAGCATAGACACTTCTACAATTAAACCGTACCCGTGTATCGAACATCGACACTCCTCAAACATTTTTCAAAGAAGTCCTAGCATATATTATATATTTTGTAATTTAGGACACTTGCCAGAGCTTCTCCAACACATGACCAACATTTCTCAAGCACTTATTTGTCCTATTTGGTAAAATTATTTATCTGTGTATATATCAAAGTTTATATGAGAAAAAAAATGCCACAAAGAATTTATTTGCCAAAAATGATTATAAATTTAGATATGTTTCAATAGAAGATCGAATTACTATGTGGAAAGTTAGCGAGCCATTGCCTACGCTTTTTGCAAAGCTATAAAAATATACGATGAGTTAAAATTTTAACATATATGTTATCATCATACTATTAGATGTCTAGACTTTTAATGCAAACATGTCCAAGTGTGTGTAGTTATGCACTCCTGTCTCATTATTTTATACATCCTACTACCAGGTTTTTTTGTACTACTACTTTTAATAAAAACGTTGTGTCACGTTTTTGCAAAAAATGATTATAAATTTAGATATGTTTCAATAGAAGATCGAATTACTATGTGGAAAGTTAGCGAGCCATGGCCCACTCCTTTTGCAAAGCTATAACAATATACGATAAGTTAAAATTTTAACATAAATGTTATCCTCATACTATTAGATGTCTAGACTTTTAATGCAAACATGTCCAAGTGTCTGCATTTATGCACTCCCGCTCATTATTTTACACATCCTACTATCATGTTTGTTTGTCCTACTTTTTAATAAAATGTTGTGTCGTGTTTTTGTATCACACCCGCATCTCGTATCCATGTCCATGCTTCTTAGGATAAGAGCCTTGAGCTGAATATATGGAGCGAGAGGATAGAAAGCATGTACATCAACATACTTTCAGGTTAGGTTAACAGGTTTAGAGTAATTGACATTTTGGAGCCTTAAAAAATCAATAATAAGAAGCTATAAAAGAGAGGACAGAATAATGACATGGTTTGCCACTCATCAGTCACCATAAAACCACTGGTCACTCACCATATCCGTGTTCAGTTTATTGAGTGTTTCAGGTCAATGACACAGTTATGATGTCCCACATTCATTATGATAATTCGATATAATTTGCAGTCACTTGTGACAGCATAAGGTCCATGATAGGAACATGTTTTATGACTGTGACAACAAAATCTAGCATTTAGGTTTAAAAACCAGAGGTAGGATTATAAGAACTTTAAAGTACAGTATAGCCACAAGGAATTTAAGGACAGCAGTTCTTAGTATTTTGTTTTGAACCCCATCTCTAGAGGTCCTAAGGACAACATTATCGAAAATAGTTTTGTTGGAAAAGAGCACATCTGAATTGTAGATACTGACTCATTTAAGAACATTAATAAATCTTATGGAGTTAGAATGTCAGCAATAACACTCATATAGCTACCATAGCCAATTTAGGCTAAAGCATTATTTTCTTTATTATCGCAGTTTTCAAAATAATTTTAGTTTTAGCATTAAGTTTTTCTTTTCTTGTATTAGTATTTTGTTTTTTTAAAATTTCTCTTTGATTTATGTTATCAGGTTTAGGAACCACCAATAGCCTAGATTTGTTGATTATATTAAATTTTAATGGTCAGATATAGGATTATGGCTCCATAGTTCATGCTATTGTTCTGTCCATTTGTCTCCTTTATAACTTTCTTTCTTCTATCTCGACATGATTTACTGTTGACCCATATTTATTGAAGGGTCCCGAGCTGGGGTTTCATTTTCATCCTCTTTTTCTGCTTTAAAACTTCCATAATGGCCAACCATTTCTTCTCTCGTTTTAGATAAGTATCTTGCACCCAGTTATATGTGTATCATTTTTTGTTGGATTAGGACTTTCTGATGAATTATATTTATTTGCAAGAGTAAGCATGATGACACTTGCATGCTTGCCTGACATGTATAAAAGTAAAAATAAAGGAGTCTAGACCTAATTAGGCTCTCTTGATTGATGTTTTCCAATTTAAAAGAATCCCGGATTTATCATCTTGGATGGTTAAGGATGAATTATGGTACGAGCCTATTGCTAGTATTTGTTTTGTGGCCAAATGCCAATTTTCCATTACTCTAACTCCTGACTGTTTCTTTTCAACTTATAACATAACTCTATAGGGACCTAGGAGTTAGAGTTATGGTTTAGTTTCAGTTAGTTGGTACCATTTAGGGTTCTACTATTATAATTTGTGCATTCTCGACTTTAGGAAAAGGGACATAACTCTTGACTCCTGACTGTTTCTTTTCAGCTTATAACATACCATTTTGGTAAGAACACGTTGATTTTTTTTGGGGTGTCATCAAATTGGGTGGCTAGGCACTTGGCATATTCCAATGCTGCAATTTGGCATGATTGGGCAGTAGCTAAAGCTACTCCTAATTTTAAATAGCCATTTAAATACTCCTAATTTAAATAAGGCACAATCCTATACTAGTTTAGGGTATGAGTTATACAAATGTGTTCTTAAAACAAAAGGGGCGCAAATATCAAATGACTAAAAATGGTCAAGTTAAAGCTTAAAGCAGTTTGCTAACTTCCCATTTTAGATAGCTTGTCCAGATCTTAATGAGAAAGTTTAGTGAATCATGTTTCTAGACATAATACATGATATGATTATTGTTGGAGAAATCATTAATAGGTCACATAAGATTAGGGCCCTTGGCGCTAGTGTAATATCCCATTAGTAATCATTATACTAATTGTGGTTTAAGTTATCACAGATTTTCTCATATACTGAGACATTAATTTTCTTTTTATAGAATCACAACCAATGGACAGATAATGTGGCTGCCACATCACTTAGTCTTGGATTCGTCTAATAGAATTATTGAGTGTGAACATGAATAACATGCAATGAATCAAAGGCCTAAACCGAGTTTCCCTAGCCCACTATATGTCAAAGCTTCTCCACTAAAAAGGTTGTCTAAAAATGATAGCCACAACTATACGAAATGCTGCTGAAAGGAAAAAAGTGAGAATCAATGACTGGTACTGTTCGCATGGAGAGTTGGGTTTTACATAAGAAAAGAGAGATATGAAACATTCCATCATCCTTGCCAACCACTTTTCCCGAAGCTTAAGCTATTATGTTGTGGACTTACACAATATAAATCGACATTCCCCCATGCATGGAAGAAAGCATACGCTATATTACCCATGAAGCACAACACGTGAGGACGACTATTTTTTTAATATCTTTAGGTGGGATTCAAGCACATAATCTCTACTCTTGAGTGCTCTGATACCATGTTAAGTCTAACCCCCAAAAGCTTAAGTAGCTAGAGTTGTTAGGTTGTGGTCTAGCAAAATATATCAACAACTACCATACACAAACTTAAAAAGAGAGCGAGATAACTCAGAAGAAGAAAGAGGACAATTAAGGACTAGATTGTAATGAGTAGATAATTCATTTTCACAAGGAACATCATATTTTTCTTTTGGTTTTGCAATTCTCATAAAGAGAGGGATAAGTTTGTGAAATTGAATTTCAATTACTTGTAATAAAAAAACCTACGTAACACAGGCCTTGGGTTAACCTCTAATTACGAAAAAATAGGGGTGATTTGCATTCACACGCCCACGCATGCGCACAAAAACACCCACACACAGACACACACACTTTGCCTCTGATATAAAGACCAACTATGCTTAGAAATCCCTTTGCCTATCATCCTAGTCAAACCTATCACAGACTATCGCCAAACAGTTTTAATGCCCTAAATAAGAAACCCCTGCCCACATATTTTCTGGATAGCAATCAGATACTTTACAAATTCCCAATTTTGAGTCATAAAGTTCCAAGTCCAACCCCCACCCAAAGCTACGGTATCTAGCTTATCATTTCTACACAATCAAACATACACGCATTAGACCTTTTCCGTGAAAATTAAATATGCAAATTTCATTTCTTCTGTTCTATTTGTAGCATATCAAAACCATTCTTTCCATCTACAATACCTAAATTAAGTCAACCAGGCCGTAAAACACCACAAAAATTAAAAGCAAAAAGGAGAGAAAATGAGTACCGTCCAATTGTGTGTCTTGGCCAGTCGTCTAGAAAGGGCATGAATACAGTATGCAACGTCCGCCCGCGGTCGATTGATCGAAGTAGCAGCCAAGATCTCTGAGCAAAACAAGGGACATGTCATCAAGATTTTGCTAATTATATATTAAAAAACAACAATTCCCCAAAATAAAAAAGAACAAGAAAGAAAGCAAACGTACTCCTAAGATGCCTCTCTTTGGGCGGGCACTCGACGTGATTCGTGGCTTTAACAATCGCAACATCCAATTCCTTTAAGATCGGCGATCAGTTACTTCAGATCTCAGAACAGTTCAAACCTTTTGAGGAAAAAATGGAGAAAATCGGCAAAAATAAAAAGAAAATTAACCAAAAAAAAATCTAAAAAAAGAAACCTTGAAATCGCTGTTGAGATTGGCGAGTCCAACGGTGGTGGAATCTTTGAGAGCGCCGTACGCCTTTCGCCAACTCTGCAGCGTCGCCATCTGCTCTCTCCACCGTCACTATCGCTCTCTAAAATCCCTAAAAATAACACTAAAATCTTCTAAACTCTCAAAAATTCTCTCGCCCCGCTGCTCTCTCGCGCGACTTCGATGGGGGTCGCCGATTTCTTCTCTCTTTTTCTCCCCTTCTTTCTTTCCCCCTTTTTTTCCTCTCTGGCGAGTGATGAAGAACCGCTGCCTTTTTTGGACGAAGCAAGGCCTAAGTTTTTATTAAAATAAATAAATAAATAAATGTCTGTTTACCTTTATTTACGTAGACTCGTAGCGTGGCGTCTTGTTAGGGAGTATATTTTTTTTTGTTGATTTATTTATTTTATTTTTTATTTATTTACAGCTTATGATGAGGGTGGCAACGGGCCTGATACCGCTAATAAAATGAGTTTTGGTCCGGCCGTGTGTTGAACCCGACCGTTTGGCACACTAGACAGTTAGCGGGTGATTGAGAGCCAAACTGACCCGACCGACTCCTGCTGTTTCTGGTGACAAGACTTGGCATGTCAATACTCGTTGTCAGCTTGACAAAGATGCTTGTACCTCATAATTAATTGGGGAATGTTGGACTTGATAATTAATTAATTATTAATTATACACAGGAGGAAATTGACTCTTGCTTGTTCTGTCTTAATTTAGAAAGTTTATTAGCAACACTTTTCATTCAAGCCAATTAATGAAGCGTCAGTCTCACACGTTACTAGGACCCGTTTCGGTTGGCCGAAACTCTAATAACATTTTTTTTTTTAAATGTAATTTTACTGGTCAAAAACAAAATTTCTAGTTAAAGAAGTTATTTTTTCTAAATTGTACTTAAAGTCAACATTTAGAGGCAGCTAACTATTACTTAGTAAACTAGGCACACTAGCCAAAAGAAGATCAGGTTCATTTTTGAAGATATAGGATTTAACTTCAAAAAACTATAATTTGGAAAACTTAAGCTTAAAGCCAAATGGGTCTGAAAAGATTTGGAATAAAAGCTTTATTGTTGTTATTATTTGTATAACTCATTTTTTTCTGACAATCTTATTGTCTTTGTGAAACATTTGCTTTTTTACTTTTATTTACTTTAAATAATATAGATCAACTCTAATGAAGTGAATCTTGTATTTGAATATCGTAACATAATATTTGAGTCGGAAAAATTCCGCCTCGAATCTTTTTCAAAACGGTACAAGTTCCTCTCTCTTTATATTTATATACATATGCACTTAGTCCATACAGTTTCCCAATCATTCCCTTCTGCAGTCCCATCACTAACAGCATCTTTCTTTCCTTAACCAGCAATGTTAGTTTGATATCCTGGCCCTCCCTTTGCTTTTCGTAGAGTCCTGTTGTACCTGAAAGGGTGTTGCTCATTGCTAAAGTGACACAAAGTTGAAAACTAAACTCTAAAGAAAGTACCAGATCATGGCCTCTTGTTTGCTTTCATTATTGTATCCAAGGTTTCTGTTTGTTGTAATTTTGGGCCTGTTTGTTTCGTTACAAAACGTCGCAAGTCGTAAGTTGTAAAATGAGAATGGAAAAAATGAACTGTAGCAGAGAAAATATATTGTGTTTTACGGTGTTTAGTTGATAAAGTGGAGTGTAAATGGAAAAGTATATTGTGTTTTACGGTATTTGGTTGATAAAGTGAAAGTGTAAATGATAAAGTATATTGTATTTTACGGTGTTTGGTTGGTAATGTAAAAGTGTAAGTGAAAAAGTTGACCACAAAATTAACTGTAGCAGTAATTTAAATATTATAAATACTATTAAATTAAATCTACTATTACAAATTAAATTGTATTAATAAATTTGAGATAAAAAATTAATAATCTTAATATTTTATTTATAACAATAATATTAATAAAATATTAGTAAAATTAGTAAAATATTACTACAATATTAACTAAATAAGTAATTATAAAATTTTAAGAAAATCTAAAGAAACTGAATAAAATTTTAAGGATACTAATAAAACATAAATATTAAAAAAATCTTAAGAAATTAATAAAATATAGTTATAATATTATAATATTATAAAATACTTAAGATTATTATAATATTAAATTTTATGATAATAATATCGTAATATTAAAAAATATAAAATTAACAAAGTAAAATATAATATAAATTTAATAATGAAATTTATTATGATATTATTATAATGAATTATTACAATATTAACATAATAAAGTATTAATATAATTTTAAAGTATATTATAATATTAATAAAGTAATTATTTATATTAAGAAATAAATAAATTAAATATATAATAATTTTATATTAAAACACATTATTGTTATATTAATAAAATATTAAATTTAAATAAAATATTAAGAAATTGGTGTAAATATTAATAAATAATAAAGTATTAAATAACAATATTAAATTATATATTAAATTAAAATAATAAAATAGTAAATATTAAAACAATCTTAAAAATAATAAAAAACTAAAAAATATACCAGTATAAAATAATTCGGTAAGAAATTAAACACTATTAAAAATATTAAATATATTAAATATTTAATATATTAAATTATATATTGATTATCAAGTAACTGTTTTGCACTACGAATGTATTACAAGTAGAATTTACATGAACACAAAATTAACTGTAGCAGTTGCAAGTGGGAAAATTTGAGTGTAAAAGTGAGATTTATATGACCACAAATTTAACTGTAGCAACTGCAAGTGAGAAATGAGAGTTGTATTTTGTGAAATGTTTTGCAACGAAACAAACAGCTGAAAATGGAAAAGAGTTTTACGACTTGCGATTTTGCGGCGTTTTGCGGGGAAACAAACAGGCCCAATTGTAAAGAGATGGATGCCTGAAGTAGCAGAAAATAAGATCATGCAGTGACTAAAAAGCCTTTCTTTTATGTTAAGAATAGCATATTAGCATACAGAGTGGAGATAGACTCCAGTCATAAAAAGTCTTTTAACAGCTTGTTACATAGTATACATTCTGTCACTTCTTTAGATTGTACAACTTTCAATCTATTCCATCAAAGTTGAAGGAAACAGTATTTCTGCACAAAATTTACAGCATATAAAGGCAAAGCATCCGCTCTCACTCCTGCCGGGGGATCCACCTGCTCCACCAGAGACTCTTCCTTTGCCGATTTAGCTCATCCATGCTCTCGTTCAGAGTTCTTATAATCTTCCTCTGGAGACGGAGGACAGATGCAAGGGCATTCCTCTCGACATTTCCCTTCTTCGGCTCTATTTCCTGTAAATCAAATCATATCACAACTGGAAACCATATTGAAAGTTCTGTCAAGAAACAGCAGACTAAACTTTAAAAAAAAAAAAAAATCTAGTAAAGCAACCTACCCTCAGCTCTTGAAGTTGGGCTTCTGTGAAGCCTCCATCCTTCTGTGTCCCTGATCTTGCCATAAGTCCAATGACCCATCCAATGACCCACTTGGCAGCTTCACTATAATCCTTTTGAGTTGCACGGAACAGCTGCAGCCTCAAGTTTTGCATGACAGACAGACCGAGTAGGCCTTCCTGGTTGAAGTATGGATGTGCCAACGCGGCTTTGGCACTGGTTCTTTGACGTGCCTTGTAACGAACCATTGATGTGAGGAGTTCCCAGCCTATTCCGCCATCTAAATCTAACAGCTCAAAGCCCTTTCGAAGGTCAGGGCTGGCACGGGGTTCAACTGTCTTTCTCCATGCAGCAATATCATATCCACACCTCTTCAACTGACGGTTGAATTGAATGAGGCCACTATCAGTTCTTAGCGATGAGAATGCCTAAAGGAGAACCATTCAAATTTTATCAAAAATATATACGTGATCAGTCATGGTTCTCTTTCACCACTATGGTATCCTTAAAGAGGAATGGAAAAAAAAAATCCAGAAAAATACAGCTTAGGTGTAGTTTAAAATGATCTTAAAGAAAACAAGAAGCGATACTCAGATCTGAAGGATAGGTTAGAAGTAAAGAACTTTGACTGAACTACAGACGCTTACCATTTGTAAGAAAATAAGCCCCACACTGTACATGTCAAACCTATCTGGCAAATTCATCTGTTAGAAAAACCAAGAGAGAAACTGGAGTTTAGTAACCAAGAGAGAGAAAAATAACCTGCTAACCCCTCGCACTCCAAAAAAGAAAAAAGGAAAGTAAAAGTGCATGTTTGGAACAAAACCTGCCATAGCACAGGCGACAACGCAGTTGCCACTGGAGCAGAGGGTGCAGATGGAGTTTGTGTGCTCATGATATATTGCTCAGGTGCAGCATACCTGAGAACAAAAAATGACGAGCATATATGAATAAAGAAAATATTACAGAGCACTGGAATAACATGGATAATGTAGTGAAATGGACACGACACGTAGACACGTTGTAAATTCTTAAAAATACACACAACACGCGTGTCCGACACGTTTCAGACACGACACGGCTCCATAATAGAAGTGTCTATATTACATAGTCAGAGATATGTATAAGAAGTGGATCAAATATTTTCTTATGCTTAATATTTCAAATTTATAATTATATTTAATTCTCGAATCAAATTCTTCATTACTATTTAACTTCTCAAACAACAAATGATATTGTCTGCTTCATTTGTATAAGACGATAAGCAACAGTTAATAAAGATAATCAATTCAGTTGCATTGCAATAATTCTGTAGAAGTAAATATTATTACCTTGTTCAGCTAGAAAGTTCAAGTCATACCACATATTGTGGAGAATCGTGTCTGAAAATCAAGTTGATATTACACTATGGAGATAGACCATAGAAGAATAATACTTCAATGAGTGGCAGAAAGATGCATGAAATCAGGGAAAGAGATTTACATATGGTTTTCACTGATTTAGAAAAACCTTACGATGGGTCCCTATCAAGATATTTAAATGGGTTTTAGGAAATACACAAGTGTACATTAGGTATATACATATGATTAAAGTCCATATGTATGATGGAATAGTAATCAGTACGGGAGCAGTTGGAGGGAACGCTGAGCCGTTTCATTTCCTATAGGCTTACTGATGGTGATCACTTTTAGTTGCTTTCAATTGTAGTCTTTTATTTGCTTTAGTTATTTAGCTTCACATCGCCTGTGATGAAGAATTTTGTTTAGTAGTCTATTTAAAGAGGCACAGTCCAATGAGCAAGTTAGACAAAATGAATAAAACTTTGCAATTTAAATTTCTTGAGCCTTGAGTTCATGAGATTGGAGTGTGAAATCCGTGGGGTAAACGTTGTGTAGCCCGTGGTGCAAGGGGTGCAAAACCCAAAATCTATCTGGCTCTTATCTTTATTTCTTAAACCCTAATTTCTCTTTTCTATTTTCTTGTCAAAACCTTAATTCCCAATTGTTTTGTTTTGAAGGTGATTGTGATCCTGCTCGTATTACATCAGTTTAGTATCAGAGCTTAGGTGTCAATCCCCTTCAAAATTTTCTCCAATCTCTCCTAAAACCCTAGTTCTAGATAACCTTAGATCTATTTTTAAAAAAAGTCAAAAAAAAAAAAAAAAAAATCAAACCCAGATCTGTTCTAAAAAAAACATTGTAGCAAAATTTCCCAAAATTCAGTTTAAAAATCCCCAAAAAATCCCAACACTGAGTTCATCTTCTTCTTCCCTCTACCCATAATCCATATTACCCTAACCAGTCCTGCTGCCTCTCGTCGGCTCGTCTCCACCCCTCTTGCTCTCGCCAGCGATAAGCACCCACCGCCGCTGCCTTCACACCCACCTCCACCAAGCTCACCAACTGTAACGAAGAAGATATGGTATCCAAGAAATATTTTGCGATATATAGGAGAAATGTGAAGGTTTTATACTCATTTGACTCCAGTGCCAAGTTTCCAGGCGAAACTTTTGTAAGGGGGTAGACTTGTAACACCTGGGTTATTAAGCCCCGATTTAATATTTTATTTTTGAATTAATGAGATTAATCAAATTTTTAGAGATGATTTAATTAATTAGTGTGAAATGGATTTTGAAAATTTTGGGAAAATTTTTGAAAGTGGGGTGAAATTGAATGATTGAATATACATGTTATATGCGTGTGAAAGTTTACGAATACAATCATCCTTGTGTGAAGACATTTACATATAATTTTACACAAGATTATGTATGTAAATATATATATTAAAGTTACGTATGAGTATGCTATGACTATCTTCGCACACCAATAAGCTTCTTCATTCAGCGCCATTTCGTCATATTGGCACTTCCGCGCAGGTGTCAAGAAAAATATGTGAAGAAATTCTTAATGTGATTTTTTCACTTTTCATCCCCATCTTGATCATCAAAATCTCGAAAATACGGGAGAGCTGCATACATGTCCCTTTTAACCTCCTCATTCTCAACAATATAAATGTATTTGCCACAAAAGTAAAAGCTCATAAATAAATTCAGTGCATAAAGATCAGAGGTTACTCAATAAATTCAGTGGCTCGAACTAGACTCAAATCGGGTTGAAATTGTGGCCTGAAATGCTGATTTCTGCTACATGGACAGTACTGACACCAAACACGGGCTTGTGAAGGTCAAATCTGCTACCCAACTGCTATAAATTTTACCCAGTAGGTCCGGGACCCAGTCACGATCTCAATGTTTCAAACAGAGCTTGAAACGGACTCCGAACGGGCGAGAAACGGGCTCCAGAACAGATGAGTTTTGGTTTTAAGCGGAGATTAACAGTAACCGGGCGGTAATGTTCACGTGAATAGTAATCGGAACAGTGAAATTTTTTTTGAATTTTTTTTTAACGTAGATCTAGAACTCTAAATTTAGGATTTGGGGAAGGGAAGAAATTCGAAGGGGATTGTGACCAAATCTCTGATATCAAATTGATGTAAAACGGGTAGGATCACAATCACCTTCGAATTAAAAAAATTGGAAACTAGAGTTTAACAAGAAAAATGAAAAGAGGAATTAGGGTTATAGAACATGATAAATCTTGGGCTTTCGATCCCCTTACACGGGCTCCTCACCCCTTATACCACGGGCTTCGCACCTAGGGGTGCCATCGGATCGGATACGGATCGGATATTGTCTTTACCATATCCATATCCGCACCCAACCTTCGGATACGAATGCGGATACGGATATTGGCGGATGTGAAAAATGATATCCGTATCCGTCAAAATCGGATATCGGATATGGATCCGATATTAGCGGATCGGATGCGAATACTAATCGGATATATAAAAATGGATACGCTTAAGAACAACTAAATAGATATACTTATATTACTTTTTATCTCGTTTACAACAATATTAAATGTGATACATATTATGATATTATTGTGGACATATCAATGCTTCCACCGTATCCATTATCATTCGACTTCTATAGCAATATATTACACGAGTCCGGTGCTATATGTCGATTCGAATGGCATGATTGATTTCGAAATACTCAAAATATCTCATGCTACTCTTGCAAGAATCGGATACTTTCTACTATTACTTTTTCACCAACTCAAAATATCAAAATTAATTGCCTCATTCCATTGAAGAATAGTCTCTTTCATACGAATATCATTGTCAAGCACCCAACTTTCGGATATCGGATCGGATACGGATAGGATATTGCTTTTACCATATCCGTATCCTCACCTAACTTTCGGATACGGATACGATATGGATATTGACGGATGTGAAAAAATGATATCCGTATCCGGGTTGGAGGCGGATTCGGATACGGATATCTGCGGATAATCCGCATCCGGTGGCACCCCTATTCGCACCCCATTCTCAAGAACACAATGGCTCAAAAAATTTAACTGAAAAAGTTTTAATTATTCATTATCTACTGAATAAAGAAATCTAGGGCCTTTATATAAGCTTTACAAAAGAGTACAACCGATGTGGTACTAAAAACCCACATAAAAGAAAATAAATAACTGATTCCAAATAAACTAAGGCAAATAAATCACTAACTGTGATGTCCCCATCAGCTGCCCTATAAATAACCACATCCAAGAGCTAAAAGCATTTTCTACGAATCTCATTCTTAGGGGTAGGATGATATAAGCTTTTTATTAAGCCTTTCTGAACAATAATATTTCTTTAAACGTCAATTACTCATGACATACAATATAGTCACACCCAACGTTTTTTGGCTACATGACATCTCAGTTGAGATAGCTAATTTCTTATTGAAGAGTTGAACTTACTTTTGTAACAAAGCTACCGTACCAACTGGATGGAGTTGGAAGTTATATCATTTACCCATTACTTGCTTATGAGCAATAACGGATGTTTCCACATGCAGATTCGTGCAGAATACAAATTTATGTGGGGTGTCATCTGATAGGACTCTGAAAACAACATACTTTATTTTGGCCACTAATTTCCAAAAGCTCCAGCTACAATAAAGTACTATAAGTTCCTAGAAACAAAAAATGAGACAGTCAAGTGTACCCATTCTTTTCCATTGCATGTTATGGAATGTAAATGGATGAAAGATTTCTAAATATTGTAGGCAGGTGGGGACGAGTGTCTGCATACACGTACAATGTGGATAATACACGTGACTGCCTAAGTCTAGTCACATCCCAGATAGAATATGTGGAAGTTATATTTTAGGATTCATTTGATTTTTTTTGGATGCCTAATGTTTCTTAAGCATGTTTCGATTAATCTTAAACAACCATAATTTCAAAACCATATCCGGATATGACAAGAAATTCATACAAACAAGAAGAAGCTGAATTAGGTTAGAAGGTAAGGATAATTGACACAAAAAGCATGCTTAAATTTCTAACCAGCAAGGAAGGGGACCACATGATAAGGACCAATGGCAGCTGGAGCACATGTCACTGACTTGACAAAAGTAACAAAAGGTACACAACACAAATGAAACAAACTACATGCTGCTTTACCTACGTTATTCCTTCTCTTTTGCAAATGCTACATAAGCCAAATGAGCTACTACAAAAAGGTTCTAACTTATTTTCCTGTTTGAACAATACTATAACATTTTTGAATGACATGCTTCTTTAAAGAACAAGAACATATACCGTCACCTAATAAAATTTTAGCACAGTAGATTGAAGCCAAAGTTTAGTTACCTTGGGTCCAAGAGGAACTCCTTCGGAATATAGTTAATGCCCACTCTCAAATCTGCTGCAGCACCTAGATCAATGATTTTGAAAGTCCGATCCCCTGTACATATTTTATATGGGGAATGAATAACCATTACATAATTATAAACAACAATAACAAAGCCTTTATACCAAATTTTTTCGTTTTGCTACAAGAATACTTTTCTTCCATTCATCTTTATTACGGACCATTCCTCAGTTACATGAAGACATAATTATCATATTAAGAACTCTTTCTTTACAAAAGCAGTTTAAGTAGTACCTTCAGAGAAGATCACATTTTGGGGTTTAATGTCTCTATGAACAATGCCCGTCGAATGAAGTCCATCCAGAGCAAATAAAAGTTGTCTCATGATTGTTTGGATAATCTTATTTTCCCTTTCGATTCCCTTCGGCAAGTCTTGAACCTCTCCAAGAATTTTTGTCTCCACCTGAGGCCAAGTACAATATAAGAAATGGTAGTTTGAGCAGTGGAACATCCAAGGTTATGCATTTCCTTACAAACTCAAGCAAATAATGTAGTATGTGCAAATTATAGCACAGATACCCATATTATATCTTAAAAAGGATGCATACTTAAGTAGTGGAGACATACCCACATCAAATACATATCAGACATCAGACACTATGATACTTGTGAATACATGATAATTTTTTTAGTAAACAGCAAGTAAAAATGAGTATTAGGTGAGACCTCCCCTTAGGCCTCACCCCCTCCCACAGGAGGAAATTCTTCGAACAATATTGGTTGGAGGCATGCCTTGAATTTGTGACCTCCTAATCACAAATTACATGCCTTAATGCCCTCCGCAAAATTATCCCATACTTGTGAATACTCATTGGATATTCCTTTCAGCATATCTTACAACATACAACATGTGATTCAGAGTATCAGACACATAATTATATTAAAAACTTAAAAATCTAACACTGATAGTGTTGACAATTTAATTTGAGTTGTAGATAGATTTGCTTAATTTGCTGAGGTTGAGGCCGCTCGGGGAAACGATGCCCTCAGTGGTGGCAACAAATTTGCCCTTAGAAGTGGTCCCTTTACCGGCGGTCTGCTGCTTCTTTGGAGCCATGGCTCGTTGAAGAGGCTTTTTTAGGATGAGTTTGGTAAGGGAGATATCTAATTATTAGGACTCAGCTCTCAACGAAAACACCAGTTTGTGATGAAGATTTTCTGCCACGAGCAATCAGATGGTCAATCCTCACCACAAGCGAGAGAAGAGTTGAAAGGAGATTTAGAGTGCGAGAGAAAATAAAGCACAACAAGAGAAAATAAAGCATAACACAAAAGAGACAGGATTTTTTACATGAAAACTCAAATTGAGAAAAACAATAGGGGAGAAGAATCCACTATAATATTTAGATTACAAGAATTAAAAGAATTAAATGCCAGAGTCTGAGTGCTAGGCTTTTTCTTTAGGAAAAAAAGATCCCCCTTCTCGCTGGGAGAGAAGGTCCATTTATTCTTAATCTGATATGTGTGCATGGGACGGATGGTACAAGCATGATCTCTGTAATCGCATGATCTGCACGTATAGATTTGTTATAACGACCGTGATTGCTAACGCTTGATTGTTGGGATCACATGCATAAAATTCCACCTTAGTCCATAACTGCCCAGGTTGGAGGGCGTTTCACGCTATGAACGTGAAAATTTGAGAAAGGTCAGGCTGCGTAACTGAAGGAGAAGATCAAAGATGATATGTTATCGTTGTATAACTGAAGGCGAAAATCCGAGATGATATGTTGCCAAAGTTATCTTGCGTGAAGCTAAAGTTTCCGGAAAGGGGTGGACTCTGGAACGGCTAGGAGCACCGGAGCTACCGGGGTGGAAATGTCCTCGGGGCCAGAAGCAGCTTCTAGAATGGCTTCAGAGTAGCGGAGAATTTTAGTTGCTCGGACACGTGTCATGATCCTGTGAGAGTCAGATTTTGACCACCACAATAATAATTAAATTATATTTGTACATGTGTCTTAACACTCGTTATTTATAGTATGAATATATAGGGCTACAACGGTTAAAAGAACACAATATCTAAGATGTTATGAAATATTTTCAAGTCATATAAATCAATATTTATGTAAAAGAACCTTATTGAAAAACTAAACAAATTATGTAAATTCAATGCATCTACAAGCAACAGAATTATAAACTCTTCATTAAAATTTTAGAATAAGATTCTTTTATTGTTTAACTTTGAATTCTTAGTTACTTCTAAAATATGTCTCTGTCTTTGATATGTCTAGCATATATTACAAGCTTTAGGATAACTTATGAGGAGCGTCCAACACAGATCAGTCAAGTATTGGAGTATTTAAGTATCAGAGAAGTATTCGACACGAGTACATCTCCTTTGATGAAGTATCTAGGCCCTATATGGTTCAATATCTTATTACGTTTGTGGGTGATTACTATAATTTTACATGTATTATCTATGGAGTTGAGAGGTGAAGTGCCAAAAATAATAAAAGGAGTAAAATGATGGGTAATCAATTTGAAAAGAAAAATAAAAATACTTTGCTCAGGCAAATACATTAGAAGGAACCTTTGCATAGTAATCAAGATGAATACAATTAGAGTACTATTTCTCCATTGCAATGAAGGAGAAATGGGAATTGTATAAAGAAATGGGAATTGCATCAAGTAGATGCTAAGAATGCCTTCCTGAATGGAGTCTTGCTGGAAGAAGTTTACATATCTTTGCCACTGGGATTTGCTTTAGGACATGGAAATATTAAGTGTTTAGTTGAAAAAGGCTTTGTATGAATTGAAACAATCCCCAAGAGCAGTTTAAGATATTACTAGAAGCTATCAGGAAGCATGCTTTCTTAAAGAGTAGTATTGATCACAATCTCTTCTTCAAACGGAAGCCCACTTGCCAGGTTTAGAAGAGAAATTGTGGCTTCATAAAGTATGCATGAGATCTTTTGGAGAATATAGGGATGTCAGGATGCAAACCAGCATAGGTTCCATTTGACCCAAATGTAAAACTGATTGAACATGATGGTGACCCTTTGAAGATGTGGGAAGATATGAGAGGCCGGTAGGAAAGGTAATCTGTCTATGGTTTGACCAGACATTGTATTTGCAACAAGTCTCATTAGTCGCTATATGCATGATTCTCAAGCTCATTGTATGGAGACAGTAGTGAGGATTCTTTGATATTTGAAGGGTAGTCCTGGTAAGGGACTATTATTTGCTAGCCTTGGTCATATCATGCTAGAGAAGTATTCAAATGCAAGTTAGGATATGAGAATGACAGGGGGTCTATGTCAGGCCATTCTATCTATAAGAGGAAAGTTAGTAACATTGAGAGGCAAGATAGGTGGTTGCAAAATCGGTGCTGAGGCTAAATATAGTCGACTGGCAAATGTTGCGTCTGATCTAATTGGGAACAAGATTCTTCTTTCAAAGATGGTCATTTTCTTTAAAATGACAATGGATTCGTATTGTGATCATAAGATAGCAATCCACATTTCTATAGTTCATGTTCAGAATGATGGAACGAAGCATATTGATGTTGACTGACATTTTATTAGAGGGTAAATTGTTATTTGAAGCATTTCTGTATACCCTATAATTTATCATCCCCTCAGCTTGTAAATTTCTTCACCGGACTTCTTTAAAACCGCAACTTCAGATTACTTTTTCCCTCAAAAAATTCAAAGTATATTATCTAAGTTGAGCATGATTGATACACATGCACTGCCTCAAGTGGTGTTAGAATACATATATAAAAGAGACATTTGTAGGGTCCTACATGTAAAGTTGCAAAATTCAAGAATAATAAAAAGATGAAACTGAACAATTGTTCGATGACATTGTAATCCCAAACCAAAACTACAAATGTCTAAATCATGATTTAAAATCTTGGTATCGATTTTTGGTATCATATCATCAATATCGGCTACCTCAAAAAATATCATCAATATCGGCAACTAACTTCAGCCATATTGACAATATCAGCCATGATATTGGCCAATAGTATATAGTTAATATCGTATAGATTACCTCAAAATCCGACATGATATATCCTACGTATATTGGAATCATCCAATATTTAAAATCATGGACTTAAAAGAAGTTCAAAATGAAGATATTATCATACAAACTTGCTAACATATACTATGCCTGAGAAAAGCAACATCTCAGTCACTGTTTTAAATCTCGGTCGATATACTGGTAAATCAGTCAATATACCGGTATTTTATTCAAAACCATACGATAGTGCAAAATTTTACCGAATATCATTTTAGATCGATATGGTTCAATATATTGCCACGTGACCGATATCCAAGATGAATATATCTGATATATCGCCACGTGACGCATTTGAGGAGCTTTTACAAACACATTTGAGGAGTTTTTACAAAATGTAAGTATCCTTTATGAGTTTATGACCCTAAACTTACTTTAAGTAGTTTTATATGATTTATGTAGGCAATCACATGTATATTCTTCATCTGATATGACGTCTGAATTGATGTCTGGTATTTAATATCATATAGCGATATATCACCTAGTATCTGGTATCTAATTTTGCCGACTGATATATCGCCGATATCCGATATTTAAAACACTGGTCTTAGTATTTATAAGAAAAGCCTTTTCTCAATCATGAATATTCAGATGAAATATAGTTATAATGATTAAAGTCAAGGATGCCATTATACGATGGAAAACATGCTTTCCAAGAGATTATACCTAATCAAATTATGATAATGAAATGAAGCCAAGGCCAGTTATTTCTTCATAGGCCAGCCAAGGAGGCATTGAAGAGTTTGTTGCTCTTAATCATAAGTTCATAACCACTTAGTAATGACTGCAACAAGATGGTCACAGGAGGCTTTTCACACCATATATGTTTTATTGGACTGTGTTCTAAACCATGCAGAACATAACTCAAAAGAGATTAAGTTAATGAGTATCAGAAAGCTACTAATGAAATGTTAATAGTTGTGCAATTGAGATTTGGAATGATCCTTTGACATATATCTTTCATAAAGTTTATCTGCGGCTAGTGGCTTGCAAGTAACATGAGATTTCTAACTGTAATTGTCAATAGATGGTAGGCAAAGATTGTGGTTTGATAAATAATGGATAATACAATTGCAGTTAATGAGGACTTCTCCATCATCAAACTTTGAGTAGATAAGTTAAAAACAAGAGGCACACAGCACACAGTTTAGATATTTAAGTTGATCACAGATTCACAACATTTATTGTTCAAAAGATGCCTATTCAAGTGAAGAAAGCAATTGAACAAATTCTTGCATGAAGAATATGCTGGTTGAATAAAATAAAATATCAATATCTTCAAAATCTAGTTTTACCCCAAAAGAAAACATTTTTTTGGTATTACTTATTTCAGATTCCATATTCGCAAGTTGAGTTGTTTTTTTTTTTTTTAAGCAATTCTTAAACTTTTTTCCTTCATGCTACTCAGTGGCAGTCATAATAAATGAATTATGAGAAAGAGGGGACATAAACAATCAGTAACAGTTACATTGTAAGGAAACTCCTTGCTCAGCATGAGATCAGCAAGCGTCTCATCCCCTTCAAACCGCCAAATGAGCCAATATTCCCCTCCCCCTTTCCCCTTTGAAGAGCTCTACAAACAAAACAATACCAAACTCAAATCCACAGTGACCAAAAAAGAAGCCAATATCTTAACACTGACACACTAAGAATCAAGAATCACCTCGAGGAAGCCATAGACGAAATCAGCACAGCTGTTAGCACACGCCCTGCGCACGCGCTCGTTCATCCAGATCTCCACCGCTCCGTACTCTGTCGCCTTCTTCAGCACCAAATCCCCTTGCTGAATCCAAAAAAGGTAAGTAAACAAGCCCATCGCATTATTTCCATTAAACAAGCAAAAGGTCGAACACCTTGGGGGCGTTGGCAGCGGAGGCTTTGTAGACGACGCCGAACGCGCCCTCGCCGAGCTTCTTGTCGACCAGGATGTCGTCCTTGCGGAAGGTGGGGCGGAAGAGGCGCTCGATGAAGGCGAGGACGAACATGTCGAAGAACCCGGGGGCGACGCCGGGGTGGCCCAGAGGTAAGAGGCGGCGGCGAGGGCGAGGGCGGCGCCGGGGCGGTGATGGTGAGGGCGTCGTTGCGGGGGAGGGTGCTGCGGTAGATGATGTCACCGCACTCCATCACGGTGCAGGGGAGGCCAACGCCCACGCCCAGGAAAAGGTCGGAGAGGAGCGAAGCGCGTGGGCCGACGGCGGCGGTAGTGGCGAGTCTTCTGGGCTTGATGGGTTTTGGCTTGGAGAGGGGTTGGTCGGAGGTGAAGAAAGGGGAGGAGAGGGCGGCAAGGCCCACTCCGCCGCCTGCTGCTGCCGCTGCCGCCACCATTGTTGGAAGAAGAGCGAGGGCAGTTTTAGAGAGGGGTTTTGGGCGGCGGCTGTTGACGATGGATCATCATCTCATGGGATGAGTTCAAATTTTCGTCTCTGCAATTTGTTATCCGTTGCCTTTGGTTCTGTTTTTGTAGGTAGCTTCTCAAATTCTGTCTTCTTTTTCTTTTTGTTTCGTTTTCTCCATTTTTTTTTTTTTTTTTTTAAGTGGAGGAGAGACCCGCAGAGTTTCATGACTGGAGCGCGCTGGTGAACTGCAGCCACTGGTTCGTTCCCTTTGATTTTATTTGACGATGTGTCGTCTGCAGTCCATGGGCTCGCACATTGGAGTTTGGGCTTTGCAGGATCCACAGTAAAGATACATTTGAACCTGGTTTTTCAAGACACCAACCATCTAAACATGCTGAATTTTGGGTCCGTTTGTTTTCCCGTAAAAGGCCGTAAAATCGCAGGTTGTAAAACTTTTTTTTCATTTTTTGCTGTTTGTTTCGCTGCAAAACAACTTGCAAAATACAATTCTCATTTCCCATTTGCAGTTGTTACAGTTAAATTTATGATCATGTAAATCTCACTTTTACACTCACATTTTCTCACTTGCAATTGTTACAGTTAATTTTGTGGTCATATAAATTCTACTTGTAGTGCACTTGCAGTCCAAAAACAATTACTTGATAGTCAATATATAATTTAATATTATTAAATTTTTAATATTTTTAATAGTGTTTAATGTTCTATCTAATTATTTTATATTTGTATTTTTAGTTTTTTATTATTTTTAATATTGTTTTAATATTTAATATTTAATTATTTTAATTTAATATTATAATTTAATATTTTTATATAATACTTTATTATTTTATTAATATTTACACCAATTTTCTTAATATTTTATTTAGATTTAATATTTTATTAATATAACGATAATATGCTTTAATAAAAATTATTATATATTTAATTTATTTATCTTAATATAAATAATTACTTTATTAATATTATAGTATACTTTAAAATTATATTAATATTTTATTATGTTAATATTGTAATAATATTTTATTATTAAATTTATAATTATATTTAATTTGTTTATTTATATTTTATAATATTACAATATTATTATAATAAAATTTAATATTATAATAATCTTAAGTATTTTATAATATTATAATATTATAACTATATTTTATTATTTTTCTTAAGATTTTTTTAATATTTATGTTTTATTAGTATCCTTAAAATTTTATTAATGTTCTTTATATTCTTAAAATTTTATAATTATTCATTTAGTTAATATTTTAGTAATATTTTACTAATTTTACTAATATTTTATTAATATTATTGTTATAATTAAAATATTATATTTTATCTCAAATTTATTAGTACAATTTAATTTTCAATAGTATATTTAATTTAATAGTATTTATAATATTTAAATCACTGCTACAGTTAATTTTGTGGCCAACTTTTTCACTTACACTTTTAAGTTATCAACCAAACACCGTAAAACACATATACTTTCTTATTCACACTTTCACTTTACCAACCAAACACCGTAAAATCAATATACTTTTTCATTTACAATTTCACTTTACCAACCAAACACTGTAAAACACAATATATTTTCTCTGCTACAGTTCACTTTTTCCATTCTCATTTTACGACTTACGACTTGCGACGTTTTGCGGCAAAACAAACAGGCCCTTTATTGAATTAGTTGCCTAAAATGCAGAAAACTGCAGTGACTTTTTCTCCGTTTTCAAGAAACTATTATCAACTTGAGGAAGCGGATATTTCCATCCCAAAGAATGATGAAGGCACCTCAGAGATGAAGGCACCCCCAAAGTGATAAAAGCACTCCAAAAAATCAAAAAATCTCTAAAAAAAACCTCTTTCTTCTTCCTCCTCCTTCCTCCCCCCGCTGGCCTCTCCCCTCCGGCCTACCCCCGCCCCCCTCGTCGGTGATCTCCCTTCGCTCTCCCTCCCCTGCCTCTCCCCGCCTCCTCCCGCCTCCTCCCCCCTCCTTCCTACCTCCACCCCGTCAGCCTACACCCCCTACCCCGCGTCGGCCTCCGCCCCGTCCTCCACTCCCCCCCCCAAACGAACTCCACCCCTCACCCCTGGCTGGTCTCGCCCCCAACCGAACTCCACCCTCGGATCTGTTAGGTCAGTTTTAACTGAACAGAACTGTGGTTGGGGGTGGAGTTCATTGGAGGGGAGGGGGCGGAGGCCGACCGGGGGGGAGGGGGAGGGGGAGGGGGATGGAGGAGGGGGATGGGGCGGAGGTAGGGAAAGAGGGAGGAGAAGGTGGGTAGGGGGGAGGAGGAAGCCGGCTGGGGGAGGTGGGGAGGGGGGAGGAGGAGGGGGTGGCCGCGGAGGGGGAGCAGGGGTGGCCGGGAGGGGGGGAGGGGAGTAGGGAGGAGGAGGATGGAAGGGAGAGTTTTTTAGACTTTTTATCAAGCGTGAAATAGTTAAAAAAATGACAAACTTGCAATAATTTTTGAGAATTTTTGGGGTGCCTTTATCATTCTTTGGAGTGGAAATATCCGCTCCCTCAACTTGAGATTTGCTACTACTTCTAAAAAATTATCACGAAGTTGAAAAGACCAAAATGTCCTAAGTTAAAATTGACTCACACAACTCATTTCTCAATTTATTTCAGATACATGAAAAATTGGTCATAAAATGATCACTTGACATGTACATGACCTCAAACTTAACATGTTGTTGACGGACGGTAGCTTTTAAAAAATCAAGAAAATCTTTAAGAAACTTTTATACATTTTCGAAAATTCATGATAAATTTTTAAAACAAAAGCAAATTCATTGTAGTTTTCCGCATTTTAGCTTGAGTCTGGTTGCCTTTTTTTTCTCATTTTCATTTTAATCAGGGTGGTTGATAATTTTCTCTCCTCCATCAAATTAGTATGGTGGATTTCATGACACGTGCAGTGTATGTGCAAAGTGGTGTGCCCCACTGATTTTCTTTCCTTAAATCTGAGGTTGTATTTTGTAACTAAAAGACAAAGGAATAAACTCTAATAAAGTTGATTTTTTCCCCCTTGGATTGAGAATTTCTTATCCTCTCATCCATCTAAAAATGAGGACCGTCCATATCCCTATATTATCCTTGTTTGCAATAGATTATATTTATCTCATGTGCATATGAATTTTGTTTATATGAAGGTATAAAATTTAAAATTACCCTATTCTGTAAATTGCAAGGACTCAGTAATCATTTTTATTACAAAATTTCTTATTTTCATTTTTTTTAAAAATCTCACTTTTTTCAGATATTATCCTACTTCTTTTTTCTAGATTTTTTATTTTTATTTTTTATTTTTATTCTGATTCTATTGTATTTTTTTCATGTTTTAAATGTTTTTTTTGTTTCTTTATTTCTCATTCAATATTATTTTCTTCTTATATATTTAGTTGTTTCATATTTGTTTATGAAAATAGTTTCATCTTATATGTAACGCTCTGATCCCACGGATACTGAGACGCTACGGCGACGTACATACTCAAGGCGAAAATATCCTCACGTACGTACGCTAAGCCTCAATATAGGGAATATACACTATATATACAATAATTCCAGCATTAAATAAGTACAAGAATACCTGCAAAGGAGGCCAGTGATCATAATAAATATAGAAACATGAATAAATAAGGAAATGAAAACAAATAATAAAGTTATCTATGAATAGGAAAAAATGACGGTCTTAAAATAATCTCGAAAATATCTGGTACAGCGATATATCGGGTCTCCAACCTGGGCACGCAAACCCAGGGTTGTCAGAAATCGACCTAGTGAGTGGTAAAATGAAGAAAGCAGTAATATATATAATATAGTAATACAATCACGAAAATAATATTTAATTGGTAATACAATAAAATGATTATAACAATAGAAAGTAATATACATGCATCATATTTTAATAGCATCAATACCTAACACGTTCAAACTGTGTCATTACCACAATAGTATCCAATTTTATGTCATTATTATCAGTTTATATGTTCAAGCTGTGTTATCAAAATAATAGGTAAGTCATCATGAGGGTTTATGTTACTACCGGCTATAAAGTTAAACCATTTATATATTATTCTTTATGTGTGTGTTACAATGTCGTATTAGATGTTCATGATTACATCTGTGTATAAATCATATGTAGCAAGTTTTATTTACTTTATCGTTCTTATTTCACCTAATAATAACTGCAGCATAAAGGTGTCATGATGAACATGAATATGTAGATATGATGTATGCAGCATAAACATACTACAGTGATGTGAATATACAGAAACAATATTTATAAGGTATATATAACAGGGTATATATATGAAATAGAATATATGGAATGCAGGTTATATGTGCATATGAATAGTGTGTCACCACATGAAGAGTAATAAGTACTAGAAAGTGTAACAAGCTATATAGAGGTGACATGATAGTAGATAGAATATCAAAAATGATAACACAACAGGACAGTTACATGCATCGGTCAAGTCATGTTATTTATACAATAATAACAATCAGTACTGCTTGGTATTTTAATCACTCTCTTTCAGTGTCCTATACAACTGGCAGTTCATACCGAAGACTGCACTCTGGCTGAACCATCCGAGCAAGGCATACGGGTACCATGATCTGAACTAGAGAGTGATCAAATAACAAGCGTTCTCGACGTTACTATTGTTTATACAATTTTATTTTGTTAACTGGAAACTCAATGTGTAAGTACACATAGAGGGGGGGTGAATAGGTGTACGGCTAATCTAATGAACAAAATGCGAAAATTAAAACTAAATAGCAACACACTTAATGTAACCAACGAGTGTAACCGAATTCCCGGTGAAGGGCTCTAGACTAACTCTTCTTGATTCTTCTGAATAAGAGTTGAGGTGCTATATGAAGCTCTCGTGGTTAAACACAAATGAGGCACACACAAACAAGCCAAGCAAATAATATATGAATGAGCAATATGAAATGATGCAAGGCACAATGTAAAAGAGAGAGTTAAGAGAAAGTGGATCAATCGCTAACACACGGATATGTTTCAAGGTTCGAGCACACAACTCTACGTCCCCGCCTTCACACAGAAGGATTTCCACTAACTTGTCCACACAGGACTCCCACACAGGGAACCTCCACTGAAGATTTGGGGCAATACAATCGGGAGTACACAACTCCTCTCTCAATTACAAACACAACCTCTACACTTAGAGGTTAGGCACAAAGCCACCAATATCAACCTCACAAATGAGGGATAAGCACAAAACCAAACAACCAATCAACCTCTCACTAGAGGGATAGGGCACAAAGCCACCACTCTAAAAATCAAACTCTACACAAGAGGGATAACACAAAGTAGGAGGGTTTACAACTTGGTGGTTTCCACAACCACAAACAACTTCTTTCTCACAAAAACAAGGATCATATAGATAGGATAGAAGATATGCTCAAGTGTGAGAAAACAAAGTGTTTTAAACAAAGATAATCACTTGGGAAAATCTCCAAATAGATATAGAATTTTTAGACCAAAAACAAATTCCCAAAAGACTATTTTTTGAATTAAAATCACTTTTAAAACAAATAGAGATTAAGAATTTTGAACCCAAAACTTTTTGCTGAAAACACTTGAAAAGATCTGGAATTTTTCTCTCTAAAACTTTAGCCAAAACAGCCAAGAGATGGGGTATAAATAGGCTCCAAACAAATCTGCCCGTTGGCTGGCAGAAAGGTCAAAATTGACCTTCCGGTCGACCGGCCAACGGTCAAAAATATGACTGTTGAGCCTGTCGGTCGACCGCTCGGTCGACCGCACCAATTCCAGAGAGCAGTTACTCTCTGGCCGGTCGACCGCTCGGTCGACCGTGCCAAGCCTCACGGTCGACCGCCCCCACCCGAGAGTGGGGCACTTTCAGTCGGTCGACCGCTTGGTCGACCGGCCTAAGTGGCTGGTCAGCGTGCACGTTCTTGTGCACGTCGGTCGACCGATCCGGTCGACCGACTCTGGGCCCGGTCGACCGGCCCGATCAACCGCCAGAGCCTGGCAGGGCATTTTCAGAACTTTAAAACTGAGTTTTTATTATCCTATTAAATCCCATAAAATCTCTAAAAATTCACAAAAATAAGTTCTAACATTCTCTTTGAAATACAAACTTGTTTGAGTAAAAATCAACCCAAGTTACAAACATTTTGAACTCTTTTTGTGTTATAGAAATTTTGCCGAAAATCAAAACTCGTATTTTCCAAAACTTAGATTTTGAAATGGAAAAACGTTTGTCCAAAACTCATCCAAATACAAAAATATGATATTGAAACATCATTTAAGCATGTAGTATATGGATAGAATCCAATATACATGAAACATATATATATATATATATCACTGTTTTTGACTTTAAATCCGAAAATAAGTTTTGTAAAAATACAAACCCAAATACATGAATAGGTTGTCAAAATAAGCTTTTCTAAGAATATGAAGCATACATGTATATAGATCAAATCTAATATACATTAAACCATGTAAACTTGTTTTGATTCTATCTATTCATGAAAATCAAGATCGGTTAAACTAAAAACCGAAAATCAATAAACATGAAACTTAAACAAGTGTGTGTGTTTGTGAACTTGAGCATATCACACTATCTAACTTTACAATGGATCTAAAAAATGATAAACTAAAACAATGTACCGAAGTCTTCTTGTAGAGCTCTGTCTCCAAGTCGACTCGATCTAAACGTGATCCACCGAACTTGACTCCAACGAGTGCTAGATATGACTTAGACGCTCGGGCTCTTGAATCACCATATGAAAGCTCCAAAACTCCTTTGTTGAAGCTAATCACCTACTAATATCTTGGTTAAGTATCTGAAACTAAACATCATAATATTATAAGTAAACTATAACTACATGAGTTAATCATCATCAAAACTAGAGTGGAAGGCCTCTGGGCCAACACAATGGTCAAGGAGTTCTAATCGGGTGGGTGTATCACGTGCATACCCAAGATCACGACCCTAAAAAGACCCCTGGCATGCTGAGGCCAGGGCCCTCCGCTAAGAGGGGGACAAAAAATAGGAAGCTCAATGAGCTATAACAGATGGTAGTCAGAACTACCACGTCCTCTGCAGTGGGACTAATAATGGATCCAGACATCCACCCGATAAGACCTAGTCAACCGTCAAGTCTCCTCCCATTCTCATGTTGTATTTATTATAGTTAAACGACATAGTATATCAGGAATAAGAACAGTGCATGATGCATGTAACACGATAGCATGACATGAGCTTTGTTGATAGCATGAAATAAGATAACGGGAAATGAGAAACAGGAGATGTAGGATTCTAGAGGTGGTCCTTGTGGCTTTGATCCACGTGGCACTTAGTTCCGCACATCACATATCAACAGCTCACGTGTCCAGTAACAGGAATATCATATCAATATCATATAATATTTATAGAACAGGGATACGGGAGTATACATGTAACAATAAGTCATGTAACAGCATTAGTGATCCACACAACAGGAATACAAGAACAATAACTAATCCATGTGACAAGTACATGCCATGACTGTAATACCCCGTTCCCGGAATACGTACTTATGCGCAGTGATATAATATTATTGTAATATTGGATCACCTCTGGTGATAACTCTGTAATTGTATATATGTGTTGGAATGTATAATGCACCATTTGCTTCCGTACTCTGATTCTTGTCTGTACTGATGCTTAGCGTATATACGTGAGGTACTTCGGACTTGCGTATATACGTCGCAGTGACGTCCCCGTATCTGTGAATCGGGGCGTTACAATGACAGTATAAAGCACTCATGTAACTGTGATACAAATATATGAATTACAAATGTAATGTATTCGTATAATCGGTGGTACAGGTACATGTGGTATCAATGTCCAGTGTAACAGGTGTCTATATGAAATAACAATGTTCAGAGTACTAGAGTGTCCGTGTAAAGATATTAGTTCATGCAATAACAGTGTCGAGTATTCAGGTAATAGTGACACTGTAATAGTGAGAATAGTGACAATATCTGGTATAATGGAGAATGCGTGTATCAGTGTACATGTAGAAGTATTTCGTAACCATGATAGATATCTGTGAAATGACAGTGTCCAGTGGTGTGATAGATGTAACAAGAACATGTGGAATATATATGTGTGTGTGTACAAATATTTGACTTTATCATTATTAGTACGAGTGAGATCGATATTACAAGTAAAGTTATTTCCAGTTCCTAATTTCAAACTCTTCACGACCATTTAAAATAATTATTACAGTATTTATTAAACTGAATTTCTTTTCGTTGATCGTCTAACACAAACATGTATCTTTATATTAAATTATGAAGCATATTAAATATTATTTTATTGTTTAATATTTAATAAAATATCATGCATAGCCTTATTATAATGATTTCTCAATAATTAAGTTATTAATTAACAATTAACATGATTTACCTATAATCATGATTTATTAAATAAAACAACCAGTCAATTTATTGAACCTGATAAAATATAAGTTATAAAAGGAAAACACTCACAAAATGACCAGGAGAAGGTAGTTCTCTTTCTCACGATTGCTATGGTTTCAGAATCGTCCAAATCGGACTCCGAATGCTCCAGATACCGCACGAACGCTAGAAACCATATAAAAGGGTTAAATATGCAATTTAAAAAAACTAAAGTGAAATAATTTATTTAATAGGGGTGTTTAGTAAAACTTACTTACTTTTTTGGATTTAGAAGTGGGTTTGGACTGCTTATTGGGTCGGGTATAGATCTACAACTCATATCCATTAATAAAATGATGGGCTACTGGGTTATAGGGCTAACGAGTTTGAGTTTAATGGGTTTGTATTAAAATTATTGGGTTTAAACCCAATAAAGAGATAGAGAGAGAGAGAGGCAGCGCCCCCTTCCTCCTGGCCGGTGGCGGCCGGGGGCCCCCCACCGCCGTCGCGCGCATAACCGCGCTGGCTCTGACTACTGCCAGGCAGCGGTTCTAGCCGCCACTGGCAGTGGTCACAGAGAGAGAAAGAGAGAGAGAGAGAAAGAGAGAGAGAGAGGAGAATTGAGAAGAGAGAGAGGTGACAAAGAAAGGAGAAGAAGAATAAAAAAGAGGAGGACGGAAAGTGGGCAGTGGCGCGCCGGCCTGCAGGCGGCAAGGCCGCCAGCGGATCTGCCCTTCCTGGGCTTGGAACAAAGAGAGAAAGTGAGAGATGAAAGAGCGTGAAAAGGGAGTAAGAGAGAGGGAAAGAGAGGGTAAGAGAGAGAGTGAAGAGAGAGAAAGGTGTGGAATTTAAGAGAGATAGGGAAAGTGTGGCGGAAGAGGAATTTGGAGAAGTGGAGAAAAGAAGGGAAAAGAAAAGGAAGAAATAAAATATAAAATATATTATTATATATTATTTAATTAGGTTAATTTTTGACCAATTTCAAATAGCTCCCAAAAATTCTATAAAATAACAAATATTACGTGGAGAGGGAATGTAAAATCAAATTCTATAAATATTTTTCAGTTTGCAAGTTAAAAATTCTGGAATGTACCGCTGATACTAGGCGACACCATTTGGCCGATTTTTTGGTAAATTCAGAGAAAAATCCCCAAAAATGCCTGAAAAGAGAAATATGATTTTAAAAAATAATTTAGAAGAAGATTTCAGAAATTCAACTCCGTTTGTGAATTAAAATCGTAGAGCCGATTATCGGTATCGGTTGACACCGACTACGGAGATTTTCTAAAATAATCTAGAAAAATTTCAAAAAATTCTAAAAAATCTAAAATATTGAAACTGGCTCAATCTGACTATCTGGAAGGTCAAATCAAGTTTATACACAGTATCGAGTACTGATACTGTGATACGTACATCAAGAATCAGGGGGTTACATTATATTTAATAGATGAATATAATTTTTTAAAATAAATAGGTAAGATAAAAATATAAATAGATCTCCATAACAAATTAGTGATTATTCAAGTTAAAAAAAGACTTCACTTACGTAGCACTTGTACTTTTCTAATAATAGTAAATAGTAATGCAATCACTTGACCAGTTTCCTCTAGTAAACTTTGACCCTCTAAATTTAACTAACTACATGCATATAGAAACTCACTTGCAACCATTTAAATTTATAACCTAAATATATTAAAACAACTATGAAGTTGGATTCTCAAAAATTTTCCATTTTGAAGATAGTACATGTGAACTAAAACTAACTATGGTGAATTAAATGATTTATCTTCCTCACGTGAGGAAGTAAGAATATGTTTGTTATCTGAAACCTAAAAAGAAAATTGTAAGTGCAGACTGAAGTTTAATGTTCGATCTTCATTTTCTTCTTTTCCTCGTCACTTCTCTTTTCATATTCCTCCTCCCTGGTGAAGCTTATCTATGACACTAGTTAAAGTCGTGTGTACCAAATTTATGTGATTTTCTGATCAAATAAAAAAGATATAAATTTATTGATGGAAAATTTTGCTACAGTCATCTACTTCACTTCATAATTCGAAAAAAACTCAGCTTCATAATTTTGTTCGCTATAGAATCATCCAAGTTAGCATACACTGATTCCTCCCAACCACCACTTATTTATATATTTTTATTTTCTCTTTTACCCTTCTCCACCACCTCCGACATTGCTCTCCCCTTAATCTTGACCCCGATGCATAGTTATTCGCGGGTCGACCTGTGCAGTCAGGTCACCGTGTAGGTTGGAAGGGGGTGGGATGCCCCCCCTCTCGGGGTCTCAGGAGGCAGAGGCCCTGGACCAATTTTTTTTTGGATCGACTTTTGTAGATCTCGTTTGTTCGCACCCACGATGAGTTTTGTTTGTGTTAAGATCTGAAAAGCATTAGAGGTCGTTCGATGTTAGTGAACGGGGGTATACTGATAATGACGATGCTGATATGAGGATTGCGAGTCATGATCGCAGTCCTCTGTGAGGACTGACTCAGAAATAAGATATTTTGTGATGACTGCGATTATGATCGATGTCCTAATAAAGAGGACTGCGATCATGGTCACAATCCTCATAAAAACTAAAAAATAGGATATTTAGTGAGGACTGTGCCCATGATCGCAGTCCTCTTTATTAGGATTGCGAAATAGGACATTTTGTGAATATTGTGATCATAGTCGCAATCGTAATAAAGAGGACTGCGATCATGGTCATAATCCTATAAAGACTTAGAAACATAATATTTTTGTGAAGACTGTGATCATGTCGCAGTCCTCATAGATAGTGCATTTTGTATACAAAAGACTGTGATCATGATCGCAGTTCTCAGAAATATGGTTGCGATCATTTTGTGAGGACCGCAATCATAATCACATCCCTCAGAAATAAGACATTTTTGTGAGGACTGCGGTCATGTCGCAGTCCTCTGTACTACGATCATTTTATGACGACTGCGATCATAGTCGTAATTCTCAGAAATAAAGCATTTTCAAAACAGTCTTTTTTTTTTTGAAGAGATACTTTGGGGCATTTTCGTCTTTCACAGCTGATGAGCGCTTCAGTGCTTGACATGTGGGCGTACATTATTACTTTAAAAAAAGAGTGGCTAAAACGAATAAAATTATGCGAGTGAGTTTTTTTCTAATTACGATTTAGCTTTGGTGGCTAAAACAAAATCCCCCTTTATAGATTTTATAGCTAATTTTGTTTTTATAATTTCTCTGAATTTGTTCTATCCGTTTTAATGAGTTCTTAATAATTAATTTATTTATATTAAAAATCATATATGTTTACTTTTAATTAGAATTATCTCATACCTGCTACAATTAGGAACATATCTATATATTGATTATAAAACAGCCTAAATGAATATCAAATAACCTATTTTATTATTATTATTATTATTATTATTATTATTATTATTATTATTATTTGGAGTTAGCATGTGTTTATACAATTACAACTAGTGAACAATATTGTTCAAGCTGAACCGGACACCAAAGCGGCTGAGTACCGGTCCGATTTATTTGGGTTCAACTAGTGGTGCACTAGGTATGAACTGGGGTTAATAAAATGTTATTTCGTTTTTTTTAATTTAATTTTACTAAATATAAACAAGTCATAACTGAAAATGATATAGAATAAAAAGATATTAAACAAAGGAATTAAAATAAAACAATGAAATGTAATACTAGAAAAATACATGACAGCCAAGTTTAGCTCCGCGAGCTTGTCACCAAGTGGGGGTTATAAGATGGTAGAATGGCTTTGGCTAAAAAAAACGATGGTTGAACGGGTAAGGGTTTATTTGGACTCAAATGAGTGAGGCTCATGATAAGTGGCCACTGAAAAAGTTTAAGTTTCTTTTAAAAACAAAGAAAAAGAAAAGAAAAGAAATGTATATGACAAACTAAAAGCAACAGTATAGCAAGTTTCATTAGACCATTAAATACAACACTATCAAGTACAATCGTATTTTTTAAACCAATAACAAAAGTACTGTGGTTGATAAAAACCGGCTTATCGTGGATCAAACCCCACCACAAGCGATTTGAGGTGCTTCCCGAGTGATATTTGTCTGAACACACGGGAAAAAAAACATTTAAGTTAGGAGCACCAGGGTTGTACCAGCTTAAGACCATCGGGCGTGAGAATCAGCAGATGGAATGGTAGGAAAGACGGACAAAAGAAAATTGTCAGTATGGTGAAAGGGGGAACTAGCATAGGGTACTATCAGTGTGAAGGTGGACTGAAACTGAAAAACTTTCAGTGTAATAGATGGGCTAGCGCAGAGAACTGCTAGTGGATGGATGGATTAGCACATGGAACTGCTAGCGTAGTGGTGTATGTGTATACACTAAGGATTAAGGAAGCGATCTCTTTTTCCTTAGAGAAAAAGACTCATATATAACTGACAGAAATGTCGGTGTGGAGGCGAAATTAATGGGCTGCGGTAATTGCACGATCAGCACGTGCTAGATTTGTTGTACCAACTTTGATTGCTAAAGTCTGTTGGTTGGAATTGCAAGTCAAAGAATCTGTCACTTTATGACATCCACAGTGTCAGCAATAACAGTCAATACAATAAATTCAACACGTGCAAATCGTGCAGTTACAGCAATCCGTCAATTCCGTCTTTACACGGCATCCCTGTTAGGTATATATAATCATTTTTCTCAAAAGAGAGAGAAATCACTTCCGCAATCTTTAGAGCACGCACATACATCATCACACTAACAATTCCCTATGTTAGTTCATCCACTACACTGTGAGTTTTCCTATTTCAGTCCACCATCACAGTAGCAGTTTCCCGTGTTAGTGCACCCTTCCACCATATTGACAGTTTTCCTCTCTCGGTCTTCAATATCATTTCACCTACTAATTCTATGCCTGAGGGTCTTAAGTGGACATCACACCGGTGCTCCTAAGAAAGGTGTCTTTTTCTGTGTATGTTCTGACAGGTATCACCCGAGGAACGCCTCAAATCACTTGTGATGGGTTCGATCCACCGTAAGCTAGTATTTTCTAACCTTTTTTCCAAACACAAATTGTAGTGAACACATACAAGTGCAGATAGTCTTTGATGCTCCAGAGTGCCTCCTCCTTGCGTGAATACGCTCAAAAGCGCTCCAATTACGCTCCAAAACCTCGCTACATGTTTGACTAAAAATTTGAGTTGCCATTTTTTGCAAATTTGGAGCACTCGAGCCAAAATTCATCCACCAATCAACTGTAACAAGAATTTATTTAAAACTAAATCATTGATGATTAGAATTATTAGGTATTTTGTGTAATAAAAACAGAGCAAAATTGTTTTTAACATGATATCAAAGTAGAGCATAAATTTGTACACCTGGAAGCATTTTGTTTGCCATTTTACAGCCGAAATACCCGGTTGCTTCACGATGGATCTTGATTTCATTGTTGATTTTCTGCTGGGTGTCATCTTACACCATGTAAATAAGAAGTTGACTCTCTCATGATGCTATGAAAATTATAAAAGTCCAATTAAATCTAACTGCAATGTGAAAATCATTTATGTTTTTAGATGATTTTGACAGGATCTGGTTGAGGTTGAAAATTCTAGGTTAAATTTAATTTTTATGAATTTTCTATATAAGAAATGGCAGACGAAAATCTGTAGTAAATTTTATCTGTAAATTACTTAAGAAAGAAAGAAAAAAAAAATCACTGACCTCTCTTAATTTATGCTTGAATTGGAGTTACAAAACGTGAAAGAAAAGATCTTGCTAATTCCAATGTTATTTTAATTTAACTTTGAGAAATTAAATAAAAATCAATGTATAACCGTCTACAATTTATCTTTTCTTGTTACATATTACATGACTTGTAGCTACTAATGTTCTT
Source organism: Agave tequilana (assembly GCA_038442645.1). Lineage (NCBI taxonomy): Eukaryota > Viridiplantae > Streptophyta > Magnoliopsida > Asparagales > Asparagaceae > Agave > Agave tequilana. Next base: position 55,691 of record JAVJIF010026279.1, read on the forward strand.
TATTTACCCATAACAATAAGAATATATTTTTATTATATATTATTTTTTCTTGAGTACAGTCCTGGTTCCATCTTTATTAAGCTTTTTTGTACTAGGCAAGAGATTTTGGGTTCAGTTCAATTAAATTAGGCCATGACATGTTCCTCAAAAGGAAACTAGAGAGAGAGAGAGAGAGAGAGAGAGAGAGAGAGAGAGAGGTGTTGAAGAGAAATCTGAGAATGATACTAATCCACCATCTTCACTAAGCATATCTTTATCTTCTAAAATGCAAATTTTCAGTTGTTCACCTCTCATGTCTCAAAGATGGACAAGCCAAGAATAGTTTTATCAAGTTCAGAATTTGTTTCTTTTAAGTATAGGTAGAATTTTTTTTAAAAAAAAAATCTTTTCCCAGTAAGAGAGTTTGATATGAAGAGTAAAAAAAAAAAAAAGAAAGAAAGAAAAATTCAATATACAGATGTTACCCATCAGGAGTTGAAAAGCTCGCAGCAGAAACTCAAACAGAAGAAGAGTCGATGTCCAACTGCAACGGAGATTTCTTTGCAAAAGCTGCTAAATCTTTCCATCTCTGTCCAAAATACTCAACAGTTCATCTGTTAGTAAATTAGGTAATATTATCAGAATCAAGAGTTTTAGAATGAAAAATCTATCTCTTCACAAATCCTTTCCAGAGAAGAGCCATAGTGAAAAAAACTCGTCCCCATGAACCGAGCTTCATTGCCTGTAGATTTATCTTGAAGAGATGGCGGAAACCGAAGAGGTAGTCTAATTCTCAGAGCATAGGAAGATTAACAAATTCAATAAGATTGCTCGGGTTTCTCATTCCTCAAATATTGTAGCTTGCATTTGATTCACATATAAGAAGCATTGCATCATCTTCCTCCTCAAATAACATACCTTATGTTCGATTTCCCCCATGAGCATTGTCCTTGAAAATTGACCAGTGTACGGTGAATGGAAATAACATCTAAAAGACTAGGCAGTCGAAGAGACTAGGAAAATGCCGAGAGTGCACATGTAAACTGTGGAAGTAAAATTCATGGCAGCGCGAACAGAAAAATGCATTGTTGCAGGCTGTGATGCTCGGAGATAATTATTTCCAAATTCCTTGCTAGCTCACATTCATTATCCCTCGTTCACTTCATTTCCCTGAAAATGGCATGGAAGTTTGCAAATTTGTATGTGCAGTTCATAGGCACAATAAGGAACTGCTGCCTTGGAGAGAGCCGAGGAGGTACTGATTCATCTTATTGGTTACCTGCAACAAAACCAAAATGTAATCCAGAAACTTCACTCATCATAGAGGCCAAAAAAATATTTTGTAGCTAGCCTCAGCTTCCTGGCCGAATCAAACCGCGATTCTTGAACAATTGTACGAGAGTTGAAAAACAGACGAGATCTGAAGTTTAAGACTCATGTTCAGACTTTTTTTTTTTTTTTTTTGGTTCTTTTTGGATACGAAAAAGAAGGAAGTCATCATCTTGCTCAAACTTCAACGTACAAGACTCAAAAAGGTTTAAAACCCCTTAAAACACCACACAGCTTCAAATTGGTCACTTCCTCACTTGCTACGTACGAAGAAAGAGTTTGTAAGCCGGGCCAAAATCCCACCTCACTTCAGGTGGTGAACTTACAGATCAAGATTAAATAACAATGAGGAAGAAGAAGAAGAAGAAGATAGAATGCAAGAAATCATTCAATCATCAATCAATCATGGGAGCAGAGGAGCATGAGAGGCATCGCCGAATGATGTAGAGCCTGGCCTTGTGCTCTTTCAGAGCTCTGCTCACCGAGACCAGCCTCCTCTTCTGCTTCCCTCCTTCAATGCTCCCCATCTTCAACATGCTTCGCTTCTCTTTGACGTGGATTAATTAACTTTGTAATAATGAGCGATTTGAGATTGGAATGAGGAACAAAGTGAATTTTTATAGAGCGGGGAGGCAAGAGAGAGCAACGCAACATGGGAAGTATCAATGAAGTTGCCGTTGGGCTCTCTCAACATCACGCGTGCCGCACGCGTGTTCCCCCCTCGGAGTTGGAGACGGCCTTATCTGTACGTTACACTGATGCCACGAGATTGCATACAAAACTTTGTCCTCTCCTCTTGATGACATAATGCAAGGATCTTTATCCGCAAGCTGGCCAAATATATTGGAGGTTCTTGGGTTTGGATATTTATTTTCAGATCCGAGACCCGGTATCGGAAAGCTAGAATGTAGTAGTTCACATGGTAAGTGTACGGCAATGCACCATGGCCTTCATTTGGTTGTGGGTATCTTTCAGGAATATCAAGACTTTTATGAGATAGATTTGGCTTCTTCGAAAAGGATTTGGAGTTAAATCATTCCCATCAGAAAACCGGTGTTAGAGAAACTAAGGGGCCGTTTGTTTCGCCGTAAAAGACGTAAAACTCTATAATTCGTAAATGACTTACAACCCAATTACAACTACGGCGTTTGTTTGGACCGTAATTCGTAAAAGACTTTCGCAACTCACCATCACTCACTTGCAGCCCATTACCACTGATTTACAGCCCAGTTACAGTTAATTTTGTGGTCATGCAAATTTGAATTATTTTTTTATATTAATATTAATATTTTTAATATTTAGTATTTTTAATATTTATTTGCAATATTAAAACTTTTTAAATTACCAAATAGTTAATTTTGTGGTGAATTTTTTCACACATTACGACAATCAAACACCGTAAAATATAATACACTTTCCCACTTACAACTTTATATTACCAACTAAACACCGTAAAACTTACCTGCATGTAAACTCATTTATAACTGTAAAGAACTTTACCAATTACGACTTACGAATTACGGCCAATTACGATCAACCAAACGGACCCTAAGTTGAAAATATGTTCCATTCAAATCGATCAACATCATTTGGAGGATTTATAAATTAAAATAGCAAGACTTTCATGCTTTGTTGCTTAAATATCAAGCGAATTCAAAATGAACAGTGTAGGCCGCATCATCTAGTTAACAGTATAGATCATAATCACATAATTGGATTGAGAGTTTGTATGCCTAAAATCATAGATATAAGTAACATATTAATTTGACCGTCCATCCTGTACATGTAGATGCACAAGTAAACAAACTTCAAATAATTAATTTTTTATTTTTATCCTAATTGGATATAGAATAACTTTAACAGAGCGAATACCCGATTTGATTTGTCTGTATTGAAATTTAACGAGAAGAATTTGACTCCAAACTCTTCCGGAAACAGCCTAACATATCTCCATCATTTACCCTTTTTTCAACGGTAAAGATTTAAGTCAAATAAGAGAGGAACTTAGCATGATTGAAGAACATCATTCTTTTGGGTGGAGAGAGACTCCATCTTGATCTCCTGTCAAGCACCAGTATGTGCTTGGCCAGCTAATAATGTAATATCCGAACTACAAACTTTTCATTCCAAAGTGAACAGTATCTCACTATTCAGCACAGAGTGCTACAATGCTACGCTAAAACCCCGCAAACGAACTATCCCAAGCTGGCACAGGTTATTGACCAGGATCTGCTTTGCTGTATCTGCTGTCTGTTTCCATTATCCCTCGATCATTGAATATCATGCAGCAAACAAGCTTATCGAGATCTACTAATCCCCATCAGAATACAGCAATCAGATTCCAATCAGTGTGTTTAGTTTAATGATTCTCAACATGTAGAAGATTGAAGCCCAGTAAAGCAAAGCTGGAGGATGCTTAGCACTGAGATCGACGCGATTAACCTAGATTATCAAACTCCGCATGGCGCGCACGCCTCTCCTCGTGCTGTGCCCACTGTCCCCTCCAAGAGTTCGGATAGACGACTTGATTTGATATTTTTGCGCATAATTGAGCAACTAGTATGATTTAATACTCCCCATTTTTGGAAGAGTTGTCTGCTCTTCAGATGGAGGAGAGGTCGTGGGCCTGTTTGGGCAAGAATTTCAAAATGGATTTCAGGAGCAGAAATCCTCGAGGAAAAAGCACACCTGACACGGTTAGTTTTCTGGGCGTTTTCTTCAGCAATGAGAGGGAAACTGTCACAAACCCGGCTGATTTTCTGTCAAGCCAATATATTATGCTGGGAAAAGTATAGATCAATTAGGGGTGAATAGGTGATATGCTAATTTAATGCAAATAATACAGAAAAAACTATTATGCAAACTAAAACTATCACACAATGTATGATCAAAGAGTGAAGCCGAATTCCCGATGAAAGGCTCTAAACTTCTCCTCAAAATTTCTCTTCATTAAGAATTGAGTTGCAACTTTAACTCTCTTGGTTAAATACTAATGTGAGCACATACACAATATCAAGCGTGTGAAGATAGACAATAATTAAGAGCATGCAAGATATCAAACAATCCCAAACATGTATATCAATTAAGCACAAGCAATATCAAACATGTAACAGATGAGCACAAACATAATAAGCACGCAAGATAAACAAAATTTAGATGAGAGAGAGATGAGTAATCACAAATACGAGAGAATTGTTTCGAGGTTCGAGTTACTTGCTCTACGTCACCACCTTCATTGTAATGAAGGATTTTCACTAAAATCGATCCCGCAAGATCACTTGGTGCCACAATATCTTCAATGAGCTCCCTCAAGAACTCTTGGATCCGCAAGTCCCTCACTTGTTCCCATAAGAACAACACACAAATTGAACCCGCAAGTTCGCTGAGGCTGCAACCTCTACAACTCCTCCAATTACAAATGCTGGAACATTTGGTGATCACTTCTCTTGATCACCAACAAATACTCTCACATACAAGGATCCTAGAAGATGGATATAGAAATGGATAACTCAAGCTTGCGTGAGAAAAACTAGATAGATGTGAAAGTGAAAAACTCAAGAAAATATTTTAAAAACACAAGAAAAATACTCTTGATAAACTATCTGTTTGATATGGAAGTCTCTAAAACTTGTTGAGAAAACTCTGTGAAAGAGCTCTTGAAAACACTTGTAAAAATCTTGTTAAAAAACTGGCCAAAAGACCCATTTATATAGCCATCAGAAAACTAGTCGTTATGACGGAGATTGGCAAGTTCGGTTGACCGCCCGGTAGACTAGGCAACGATCAGATTCTGACAGTTGGGGTTATCGGTCGACCCCAAAAACAAGTTTTAAAGAACAAAAACTTGGACTTGTAAAACCCTAAAAATTCAATTAAATCCCATAAATTTCGCAAAAATAAGTTCATGTAAATACTTTGAAGTACAAATATGTGTGATCAGAAATCAACACATATTATAAACAATTGAACTATTTTTTAGGCCCAGAAATTAAAGCCTAAAACAAAAATCAGTATTTTTCAAAAACCAACTTCTAAATGAAAACCGATTTTTTTTAAAACTTGTACTAATACAAAAATAAGATATTACAACACATTTGAAGTATAGCGTGTGTGAAAATGATCTAATACACATAGTAAATGAAATATACTTTTTTTGACAAAAAGCTCCAAACTAAGTTTTGATTAAAAAACAAAACTTTAAAGGCATGACATAAACTCATCAAAACAAATTATCTAAACAATATGAAGCAACAATATATATGGATAGAATCTAATACACACATAAATCATGTAAACTTGTTTTGATGAAATCTATTCGTGAAACCGAAAAATGTATTCTTGAAAATCAAACCAAAATGTATAAAAATAAGTTTCTATAAACAAATGAAGCTCAAATATGTGTGGATAGAATCCAACACATATTGCAAACTATAAAACTTATTCTATTGAGATAAAACCATGTAAACATAATATTGTTGGGATTTGGGTCTGAGGGCTTATGCTTGCTAGAGATTGCAGTTGGCTCTGACAGAGACATTGTAATTAGGTTGTCTTGCTTAGCCTCATAGTGATGAGTAACCTCATGAGCTGTTGTCGCCTCTGTAGGAGATGTCTCAGCAGCAACAGCAATACTAGCAATACCCTAGGTCTCTTCTGCCTTCCAACCTCTTTCCTGAGTTTGTACAGGCTCTCAGTTGCAACCTTATCTTTATCTTCTTCAGTAGCATTTAATCGAACACCTTCATCAATCATGACGTTCTCAATATCTGCTTCATAAGACTCCTTCTCCTCAGTTGGATCCTTATCATCGGCATTACTATACGCAGCCTCACCATGGTCATCAACATTCCCTTCACTATCATCATCCTCATCCTCCTCAGTTGGATCCTTATCATCAGCATTACTATACGCAGCCTCACCATTGTCATCAACATTCCCTTCACTATCATCATCCTCATCGTCTTCTAATTCACTATCAACAACATCACCATTCGCAACAACATCATAGTTATCAGCATCCTACCTTCGTCAAGCTTCTACATACTGTGTCTAGAGCTTCAATCCTCTTCCTTATCTCCTTAGACCACAACACAAGCATGACACTCCTCGGCAAGGCATCTTGCTGCTGAGACCTCGCCCTTAGCTACTGCTCGACCTGGTTGCATTGGCTGGTGATGGCATCTCTTACACTGGTCGGCCTTGATCTTGCAGCCATCCTCTGATCGATTATGCGCTTCAGGAGATCTCATGTGGCCTACAATCGAGCTTCATCATCCCACTGGAGCAGTTTCCTGGGCATTTCATCAAGCACTTGGCGACCCACACTCTTGCCTTCATCTATTTGCATCGATGCTTTGCTCCAACTCCCATGAGATCTTGATCCAGTTCCCTGGGTCTGGTTAGGTCAACACCAGAGAAACTACCCATTCTTGAGCTGATTTGTAGGGATCTTGAGTATTACCTTCAATATTACTCGGCTGCCCACCAAGCTCGTCGAAGTGCTGTTTGAGCTTTCGATCCATGTGAAGACCGCTATCGTTCACCATTGATGGTGATCTTGTAGCTCGAGCTAGAGGACTTGCAGGTGGGGCTTTAGGTGTAGCTTCCTCCACCGTGATTGTTCATCAATCCTTGAGGGCCCGCATACGAGAATTCCACCGTTCATAACTGACTCTGAGGTGAGTTCTCCACCGTTTCATCAATGCGGCTCTCCATTTTCCTCGTCAGCTTGGACTTGGCGATCTACTAGATCCCCATCACTTCCACTCTGCTAACCATGAGATCGAGATCCATCTCCAGACTTTTGGATTCTGACCACTAGCAGCACCTGGATCCCATTGACTGGAGCTCCACCTCGAGCCAGGGTAATCCATGGTCTAAAATACTGTATTTTTTTTTCTAAAGTATTTATTTTATTTTACTGGTTATTTTATATTATTTTATATAACTTGATTTATAGTAAAAATTATTTTAAGATAGTAAATGGTATTTTGGCCTTATATATTTAGCATTATTAAGTATTATCATTTTAATTACTAGCTAGTATTTTTTTCATTACTATGTTATTATTATTATTATAGTTTTTATTATTATTACTATTGATATTATTATTATTTTTACAGTTATCGTATTGTTTTAGTCATTATCATTAATGGTAGTATTTTTATCAAGTATTATTCGATAATATTTTTAATGTTGATAATTTTATTAGTATTATTATTATTACTACTATCTCTTTTAGATTATTAGTATTTATTATTATTATTGTTATTATTATTCATATCTTTTCCTTTTCCTAGCCCATAACCCATTACCATTGAGATCCTTACCATTAACCCAAATCTCAATCCCCATAATCCTATCTTAATTCAAATCCTAGATCCTAACTACTTAATCTAAATTCTATCTAATCAAATCTTTATTCTAACAAATCAAATTATAAATCTTAACTAATCCTAATCTAAATACTAACAAAAATCATATCTATCCTAGCTTGCATAAATTCAAATCTTATTTTCAAAACCATAACCTTAATTAATTCTATCCTAAACTACTAAGTTAAGCAGTTTGAACCCAACCGAAATTCTGATTTTTAAAATCTCTAATAATCTATAAAAAGTCTAAACTATTTCTTTTTTTACCTCCAAAGAAAAAACTCGACCTAACTATCCTCACTTCCTTCTTTCTTTTCTCCTCAAGCGGAGCATGAATAAAAGGAATTTTTAAAATGCAGAGATTGGGGAACATACTAGGGGAGATCAAAACCAAGTAAATAATTTATCTTCTCACAATTTATTTGGTATAAATAGTTTATTAAAAAAATTATGTTTATACCATAATTATTCATGAATTTTTATACATCAACACTCAACCACAAATCCTACAAAAAAATACATGTGAAGATATACCAACTCATAAATTTAATTTACATATTTTTTTCAGAATTTTTAACAAAAGATTTCTAAGAAAAATTAAAAAAATTTCCTTGGCCTGTAGGGCCCTAACGCACAGACCCAGATGGGTCTGTGCTGGACACCCAGGTGCGGACCGCACCCGGGTCTGTCCCTTGGGTGCACAGTGGGCTGGGCCTGCCCATTGTGCACAACTCATTTTAAAAAAATTAGCCAGACCAGACCTGGCCTGCGCCTGGGCTAGGCCTGGGCTGCTGGACATATATAAAAAAAGGGGGGAAAAAAGAAAGGAAGAAAGAAGAATTGCATATTAAAATAATTAGTTAAAAATATCAAAAAATAGAGAAAAATATAAATAATAGTCTATAGTAAATTTACTTTCTATGATAAAAATTTTAGCCTAATACCAACATAAATTAACTCAAAACACTCACTTTAAATCCATTTTCTTAATGGTAAATTCAGACCCGTTAAGTATTTTAATGGTTTAAAGCCTACTAAAAATCCAACAAAAATTAAAAATTAATTTAAACTAAACCTACTAAATTCATTAGACCCAGAGAATCATATTCCTAACTCTCAAACTAATTAATCAAGATTAAAATCCCTTATAACTCCCAAATAAAGTATCCTTTTAAAAATTCAAACAATTTCTATTAAAATGAACTATCTAGATTTATTGGGGTCTTATGATTTCAGTGCTTTAGGCTTGGGATCGAGTTCAGGTGAGTGTTTTTTTCCTCCTTCAGTTAAACAAGGGTTTTGTATAAATGATTTTATTTTGTTATGTAATTATGCTGCTAAAATTTTCTAAGATGATATTTGTGAATATTATTTTTCTCATTCATCTTTGTCAAATATATGTGTGTGTGTGTGTGTGTGTGTATGTGTGTGTTTCTTTTTTTTTTTTTTATGTGACCATCTGCCTTATTATATCAGTATGATTACCTGTATCATTTCATGAGGTGCCAGTGAGTGTTCACTTTGATTATATAGCTACTCGAGTGACATTCAATATCTTTAATGTGTAGTTGCTCGACATTATTAGTTCAGGACTAGTTGTGGTATAACCTCGGACTGTGACTTATTTCAATTTATAGATTGACTGATCTAGTTCATATTTGAGGACAGATAGCATCAATCATGTGTAGTATTTATCAGGCAATTATTTGGTGGATTAAAACTTGTAAAATAATTACATGTTGATTGATTGGTGAGTCGATGAGGGCTAAATTATCAGGTATTAGTTTCTTATATGTTTAGTGGTATTTGGAGAACTTGGTAGTTCTTGATGTTACCTTATTGATATTGAGCATTATATGTATATAGTTGGATCTTAGTATTATGATATTTGACTTATGTCATTTCATGTGTAACCGTTTTGGATTCATATTTAGTTGTGATAAATCTTAGAATATAAATTGATTGATCTTGAGGTTGATTCATGATTGAGATTAAAGATTCATATTTTATGTGGGAGTACTTATCTGACTTGATATTCATGTACTTGATGACAAGTTAGATGATGATTCATTGTATTCTGAGATTGTATTATATATGAAGTTACTTATTAAAAAACTGATCTTCTGATACTTGGACTGATATGGACTTAGTTAGAGTTAGAATTGATTGACATGGGGATTGGTGTTCGTTTTCAGAGGATTTTGATCGGTGTTCTGATGAGATTGATGTAGCTAGATCCGTAATTGTGGGTATTCCTTATTTTACCCTTGGTTATACAGTTTGAGTATTGATATCTTGTTGACGTTGATTATCAAACGTAAAGGCATCTTAGATTCCATATTACTTAAGGAGTTTGCGTAAATTGGGTTGACCTGACATAGTAGCATGCGTATTCATAATTGACTAGCTACTTGGTGAGAGTATATGATGGTCTTAATTAAAATTGAATAATGATGAATGGTTGGATATAGATGAGTATTTATTTTATATATTGGGACTTGGATGTATAGATGACTTTGAGGATTTGAATTGATTAAATATTTTGTCCGGTGCTATTCATGCCAGCAGGTCATTACTTTCTTAATATCATAAAATTTACCTAAAGAACTTTACTGATTATACATGACATTTACCTGATAACTATATTGTCCATTTTACCATAATTGTTGGAAACATATTGTATATGATAACAACACTCTTATGTTATACATGTTACATGTCATGTTATACCGGTATCCTGTTCACTGACATTATATATCCTGTTATACCGGTATTCTGATTACACATGTTAGCGTGGTTACCGTGACTATCACCGAGTTATCCTAGTGATCTAAGTAACATGCACATTAAATAATCTTGATACACTAATAACATGACATAAATAACTTACACTGGGATTGAAAAAATTGATGGAGGAGATATCATCTGTATTTTGGGTGGACCTAGGATATAAGTTGCGCAGCCGAAAGAGGGTTCCATTGTAGGGTTCTTGGGGGGTGACTGGCACCCTGTGCTGTTCTTGTTCCTATTATACATGTTCCTGACTACCTTGCGGTAGGGCCTGATTCAACGCCAGGAGTCTGGGCTATAGTTCCGGGTATGTACAGGACCATCTAAAGCATGAACAATGTCTCTAACCGATCAATTTCAATAACTTAGGATCTCAATTGACAGTGTGATAGGCACAGTATGGGATGCGTATATTACAGGTGACAATTGGTGTTTGCTGACATAATAATAAATTGTTCATAATGTACTATAATTGATTTTCTTTACCTGATACATGTATGTATGTTAGACACCCGATGTTACACCTGATCTGATTGAACATCTGGCTCTAGTACTGACTAATTCTACCCGCTTGATATATAGATCGTGATAGACACCTGATTGAATACCTGACTGAACATATGCTCTACTGTGTACTATCCACATTACCGTTTATTTACTTTATTCATGTCATTTTTTATTCAAGTATATATATATATTTCTTTATCTGCTCACATGTATATGCACATGTACTTTTTAGTTTATTCTTACACATTCACTAAGAGTTCTGATTCTATGGATTTGCATATCCAGATTTGTGGCTATTTATTACTGATCAGGTATTTAGAGAGAATTACATGTGTTACGAGGAGCTGGTGTCTCTCTTTTCTTGATCATAAGTATTCATGCTCTTATTCATATATTTCCTGATTCTATCTATATCATGTCCAATAGCCATTTTCTTCCTTATTCATCCGCTGTCATTATGTTAGATATTTATATGTCATGTTGCAGTGATATTGATTTATCGTAGTAGATTTTATAACTTGTTCAGGTTACTTTAGGCTTAGCATATGTGTGTGGGGTATTTTTCTCGCGTATATATATCGCCGACCTTCATTGCGAGTCCGTTTTCATGTATTTTTGAAAGTGAGGCGTAACAGGGTTTTCTTTGGTATCAGAGCCAGGTTTGACATAAAAAGAGAACGTAGTTCACACCTGTAACCTGAGACAGTTATATTTACACTGCAATAAATATATACTATACACATGATGATACTGAGTCTACTTGAGAATCGACCGTCCCCACTTTTGATATTCATCTTTTTGATCTGTTGACATCCTTGATTCCAACTCTTTTTCTAGAATAATCTGGGTTCCATCTAGATTCCTATCCTCTTTCCAATTCTATTTTCCTAATTTTGCTTCTTGAATTTGATCACTCCATTCTGAAGCCGATAATAAGATCAAAGCGCGCAGCGGAAGCGAGTGGACCCATGATACAGTGAGAAGCAGCATAGAAGTTTTTATCTTCTCCCTTGATCTTGATTTACTATCATTCCCTATTTTATTGAAATTTCGAGGACGAAATTTTTATAAGGTACCTGGTCTAAAATACTGTATTTTTTCTAAAGTATTTATTTTATTATTATTATTTATTAACTTGATTTATAGTACAAATTATTTTAAGATAGTAAATGGTATTTTGGCCTTATATATATTTAGCATTATTAAGTATTATCATTTTAATTACTAATTAGTATTTTTTTCATTACTATGTTACTATTATTATTCTTGTAGTTGCTATTAATGTTAGTATTGATATTGTTATTATTCTTATTGTTATTGTATTGTTTTAGTCATTATTATTAATGGTAGTATTTTTACCAAGTATTATTTAAATAATATTTTTAATGTTGATAATTTTTTTATTATTATTACTACTATCTCTTTTTGATTATTAGTATTTATTATTATTATTGTTATTATTATTTATATCTTTTACATTTCCTAGCCCATAACCCATTACCATTGAGATCTTTACCAATTAACCCAAAACCTAATCCTATAATCCTATCTTAATTCAAATCTTAGATCTTAACTACCTAATCTAAATTCTATCTAATCAAATTTAATTCTAACAAACCAAATCATAAATCTTAATTAATCCTAATCTATAAATACTAATAAAATCATATCTATTCTAACTTACACAAATTCAAATATTATTTCAAAACCATACCTTAATTAATTCTATCCTAAACTATTAAGTTAAGTAGTTTGAACCCAACTGAAAATTTGATTTTTAAAATCTCTAATAATCTATAAAAAGCCTAAACTACTTTTTTCTACCTCCAAAGAAAAATCATGACTCAACTCTCCCCCACCCTTTCTTTCTTTTCTCCTCAAGCAGAGCATGAATAAAAGTAATTTTGAAGTGCAGAGATTGAGGAACATGCTAGGGCGGATCAAAACTAAGTAACAAATTTATCTTCTCACAATTTATTTGGTATAAATAGTTTATTAAAAAATCATGTCTATACCATAATTATTCATGAATTTTATACATCAAAACCCAACACAAATCCAACAAAAAAATACATGTGAAGATATACCAACTTATAATTATTCATATATATAGACACCCAATATTACACCTAATTTGATTGAACATCTGGCTCTAATACTAACTGACTCTACCCACTTAATATATAGATAGTGATAGACACTGATTGAATACCTGAGTGGACGCATACTCTACTGTGTGCTATCCACATTACTGTTTATTTACTTTATTCATGTCATTCTTATTCCACTATATATATATTTCTTTATCTGCTCATATGTTATATGCACATGTACTTTCCAGTTTATTCTTATACATTCACTAGGAGTTCTAACTCTCTACATTTACATATTCAGATCTGTAGCTATTTATTGCTGATCAGATATTTAGAAAGGATTATATGCGTTACGAGGAGCTTAAGTCTCTTTTCTTGATCATAAGTATTCTTACTCTTTTATTCATATATTTCTTGATTCTATTTATATCATGTCCAGTTGTCATTTCTTCTTTTATTCATCTGCTATCATTGTGTTAGATATTTATACGTCATATTGTAGTGATATTAATTTATCGTAGTAAATTTATAGCTTGTTTAGGTTACTTTAGGTTTAGCGTATGTGCGTGGGGTATATACGTCGCCGGCCTTCATCGCTACTCCGTTTTTGCGTATGTTATGAAGCGGGGCATGACAGCCAAGCCAGCTTCTGCCACCAGATCTGAGTCTGGCACCGGATCTAAACTCAGATCTCCAATCAAGGAACTCGTCTCCAGGATTACCGCCGAGAGCTGCAGTGGAGCTAAGCTTTGATATCATTGATGCAGTCCCACGTATGCATCACTGGAGTACGCCAATGTCCACTGTAACTTGCCATCCCCACCTGCAACCGAGAAGGACATGGAGAACATACAGATTTGGAGATGAAATTGAGGATTGATAACTAATTTGGCAGATCTGAGAGTGCCCTGATCTCTCTTACAAACGATAGAGCTCATAGAGGATAAAATCCTTCAAAAATCCAAGCTTACTCCAAGAAAAACAAAGCAGCTCTCTTTTATACGCCCCCCCACGCCAATGGTTTCGGGTTGCACTGACTTCAGAATTGACCCGCACCTGACCTGTATTAAATACCCGTTCACTCAACCCCCCAACAATCTTGATCCAACGGCTCTATTTCAAAACCAAATGGTTGATCGGACGGCTCTCTACTTCATCTTCTTCACTCAACTGCCTTTTTCCCTTCACGCCAGCAGCGTATCTGAGTATCAGAAGACATTGTAGCAGCAGGAGAGCGCCCCTTAGCAAACGTCGAAGTCTGGCCTACATCAACCGTGTTGTGCCAACGACAACAACCCAACAGAGGAATCCAGCAATAGGGATTGGGAGAGTTCTGCCTCTGCTCTACTCTTCTCCCTGATTGCACACAAAACCCTTCTCAAAGATACAAACCCTAGAAAATACAACAAACCCTTTAAATAGGGTTCAAAATAACCCTTCCCGAAAAACAGCAGACCCGACTGTCGGTCAACCAGCCGGTCGACCGACCCCATGCGCCGGTCAACCGGGCAGTCGACCGGGCGCCTAACAGAGAGTTGGGTCACTTCAGTCGGTCGACCGCTCCCTTCCTGCGGTCGACCGGCCCGGTCGGTCGACCGCCATCCCTCTGCACGTTGTGCACGTTGTGCACCACGGTCGACCGGGTAGTCGACCGTGCTCCTGCTGGAAGCATTTCTGCTTCTGTTTTGTTACTGCTGAATTTTGAATTTTTCCTTCTTCAGCCGACTTTCTCGACTTCTCTGACTTCCTCGACTTCTCTTCTTCGTCGACTCTTTGACGACTTCCTCCCCCAACATTCTCCACCTCGGTGAAGTTTTTCCAAAATTTGAGCCGATCTCCAACATACCCTAGTCTATCACTTGGCTAAATCGACACACGACTCGGCTTGATGAAACTATAGCTCAGCTGTCCACTGGAAAGCACCACACATGCCTTTCCTACACTTTACCTTAAGAGAACTTCCATACATGACGATCACCAACATGGCTTCTACTCCACAACTTCACGACCTCACGAAGACTTCTTCACGAGCCAACACTGACTCTCCAACTGACTAGCTCTATTTAGTCTACCTGTCTTCCACGACGGTCCACCAAGTCTATGTAGAGCACACCAAACATCATCAGCTTCAACTGGATGCACCCCACTCCTTATGCAAACTCAACATTCTCACCGGAAGATAAACCTGTTCATCGAGATCACAACACCCATCACTACATGAGATCCAACTGGCCACAACACTTCACCTCTACGTGAAGCCTCTCCACCTCTACGTGAAGTTCCATCGGCCACAACTCTTCACCTCTACGTGAACATCCATAACAGATTCTTGAGAACCCAAATAGCTTTATAAGAGTTGCATCACCAAATGGCTGCGCCTTTACGGCTGCCTACGTACCTTTGCCCAAAAGGATCAAGCCAACCGTCGTTCATTAAAATTGAGCTTCATCAAGCTCGAACACTGGTAACTGTATTTGCAGCAGCGAACCTGTCAGGTTGAGTCAAATGAACCTCCTCACGAGCATCATGGAGAACAACGGCCTTCAACTTCAGCTTGTTGCGATCACAAGCTTGAGATTCATGCTTCTTTCCCTACAAGCGTGGTTTCACCTTGGTTCTAATGGCTGCAAACAACTCGACATCCTCAGCAATGTCTTCAACCTATTCAGCATCAACCTTGATTTCATTATCTCCACCCGGTGTCACATCCGATGAAGTCTCCTCAAATGCCGAATCAACTGGAGATGATGGAGTAGCATCAACATCCACCCGCTGCGATCCTTCCTTGGTCTTCGACCTCTCCACTTGCTGAGAGACGGTGGACTTCAACGATGAAGTCTCTCCAAAAGTGACATTCCTGGTCATCACGATCTTCTTGTCTTCGGGGTCCCACAACCTGCAGCTATTCCTCTTGACTCCCAAATAGACAAAATCTCTTTGCTCGCGGATTCACCTTGCCATTCTTGGCACTGAAGTAGGTCAGACTTTCAAACTCCCGCAGCACATCATGATCTTGAGCAGCTTTCCTAGATCAAATTTTCAATGGAGCTTTACCTCCTATCGCAGTCGATCTGTTCATGAAATGGCTAGCATACTCAGTCGCCTCAGCTCAAAACGACCTGTCTAATCCTGCATTAGATAACAACCGCCGAACCTCCTCCAGCATGGAAAGGACTATATTTTTAGCCAACCCATCTGTGCCTGTTGTGAAGTGAGTAGCAATACCTGTGTTCCGTCCAAATCGTAGGAATTGGTTCATGTCTTTTCCAACATTACCAATCTTTAGCTCCTTTATCTTCCTACCTATCTGCCTCTCCATTCTTCCTCTCTACTTCACCAACACATCTAGGGCCTCACCCCTTTGTCTCATGGGATATATCCAAACCAGCCTAGATGAACCATCAACAAAAGAGACAAACTACCTGTGACCTCCAAGCGATGCCGTCTTAGCAGGTCCCCATATGCTCATGTGAACACAATCAAGAAGACTTTCAAGGTGATGAGTACTGGTGCTGAATCTCACCTTCTTCTTGTCCAGAACACTGTGTCCACCTTCCAACTTGTAGGTTGCAGCACCTTCCAGCGATTCCATCTTTGCAGGAGCTAGCAAAGACTTTTCTTCTTCCTGTCTGATCTTTCCCTGCCAGATCTCCGGGCCACCATCATCTGAGGAACTCGAAGTCTCCACCTGATCTGTAATCGTACTACCCTTCAAGTAGTAGAGATTGCCTCAGCGGACGCCCTTCATCACCACCATCGAGCCTTTGATCATCCTGAGATCGCCATCTCGAACAGATATCACCATGCCCGATTGTAACGCCCCGATCCTGGCGGATATGGAGACATTACTGCAACGTATATACGCAAGTCAGAAGTACCTTCACGTATATACGCTAAGCATCAGTACAGGCGAGAATCAGAGTACGAAAGCAGTGGTGCATGATACATTCCAACACATGAGTACAATTACAGAGTTATCACCAGAGGTGATCCGATATTACAATAATATTACATCACCTGATAGGCGCAAATGCGAGAATACAAGGAGCATACAGGAGTAAACAATGAAAGGCACTCACGAGTTCACTATAAGGAAACTCGAGAGGCACACAGGGGCCTGGAAGGACGTGGCTCTGGACGGTAGGCTGGAGATCCACGCTACCGCTGCGCCACTCTGATCAGCAACAGGAAGGATCCACACGCTCCAAGCTCCAAAACCTGGACATGAGAATCCAGGGGAGTCAGATGAAACTCCCCAGGCGAGTGTAATGCAAAAGCCAGGTGGCGAGCCAGGATGAGCACAAGTGTGAATACAACAATGGATATCAAGTACAAAGGATATCAAGTTCAGAAAACAGGGGAGAACACAAATATAGCAGGCATGAACAAGTATATCATAATCATCATAAAACAGGAAATCCGATTACGAGCAAAACCGATTGCACAAGCTTAGGTCACGCTTCCATGAGACTAGTACGTCGAAGGAATAATCCAAACAAGGAAACCCTCATTTATATACCTTTATCTCATATCATCGTAATCCAAGCACATACAATCACAAGTCACAAAGTGGTCATAACAGAAGTACATAACAGGCATGACAGGAGTACATAACGGGAGTCATAACAAGAATCATAACAGGCATCATAACAGGAGTCCAATACAGGTGTCATAACGGGAATCATAACAAGAGTCATATCAGGAATCATAACAGGCATAACAGGGATCATAACAAGAATCATGACAGGCACTTATTATTACTCGTCTGACCCATATATCTGGGTATGTGTCCGGGTGTACACCCCAACACACATACATCCATATATAAGCAAGGCGAGGGTTGTTAACGGAAGCAGATGGAGAACTGATAACACTTCTTATAGTAGTTCCCATACACCTGGGACCAGCTTGGAGGCCCAAAGTCCCCCTAACACGCATCTTCTGTGGGCCCAAAGTCCCACTAACACGAATCGTCAGTATTTTATTCCATTACTATAAGTAAGGTATCATTCCGGCATCCATTACTTCCTCCCATTCCCAGTGCAAGTTGTAGCTTATCAATATTATCAAATTACGGGAATAACAGGTCATAACAGGAATGGCCCTACAGATTCAAGAGGTGGCCCCCACAGATTCAAGAGGTGGCCCCCACCGAGTATGGTGTGGCACTTTGTTCCATGTGGCACTTTGTTCTGAGGGGATGGATTCTAGAGGTGGCCCCCACAGATTCAAGAGGTGGCCCCCACCGAGTAGTGTGGCACTTTGCTCTGTGTGGCACTTAGTTCCATACACAATAACAAGGCAAGATTCCCGTAAACATGATAATCACAAGTCAAGTAGATCATGCTGGGTGTTGAGTGATAGCATGACAGGATGGTGATATTAGGCAGGTGACAAGTCATGAAAATATCATAACAAATAATACAAGTCCCGAGGATAAAGTCCATATTCAAGGAAGTGATCAATCACAGCAGTTAGCTAAAGATAGTCGACTAGGGATTCATGGGTAGTCGACTAAGCAAGGAGTTAGTCGACTATAACAAAGAGACAAGTCGACTAGCTAGGCTGCGTTTGGGAAAGCTGCGTTTCAGAGAAACGACGCGTCTCTTAGAAAGTGGCGCGTCTCAGGGAAGTGGCGTTCCACAAGCCCGCGTCTCGCCACAAGTCCGCGTCTCATGAATTCGCGTTTAAGGAAGGAGAGAGAAAATGGGAAAAGACAAAGTGAAATATATGGGACCATCTCCTCGGTATCTGGGAAACACCGGAAAAGCCCAAAAATGAAGTAACTTGGAAAGCTTCCCAAAAATTCTCAAAAATCATAATTATTATAAAATGATTTTTGGTGAAATCGGTTTTCAGAAATTCAATCTCCTTTTCAAGATAAAAATCATAAGGTCGACCGTCAATCTCGGTATACGCCGGATTGGCCGGGTTTTCAATAAATTCAGAAAAATCTCAGAAAATGTATTCAGATAGAAAATACGTTTTTGAGAAATAATGTCTAAATGCACATTTAGAAATTCCAAACCGTTTGTAAATTAAAAATCCGGGAGTCGGTCAACGATACTGGCCGATACCGGTTTTGAAGATTTTCAACTTAATTCTGAAAAATTCCAGAAAGTCATAGAAAATCTAGAATATTGGAAAATGATGTTTAAAACTGAAATCGGTCAAATCGGTATACCAGAATGTCCAAACCGAGCAATACTCTGGGATCGGGCCTTCGGTTCAAACTAAGGTTGACTCCGAATCCACGAATCCAAATCCAAGACAAAACAATCATATAAAGAATTCATAATACGGAATAAATACAAGAAGCAAATCGAAAAATACGATCGAGAAATCTGAATACGCAACTAAGTACGTATTCCAGGAACGGGGTGTTACAATCCATCCACCTTACAAAAAATTGCGTCCTCGCAATTTCGATAAGGGGTAAATTGAACACAAGAAGGACAAAGGCTGGAAATAAGGCTTCATAAAACCAAAACAGGTGTAAGATAAACACAGGAGGGACCAGGATGGACAATGAGAATAGGATAAGGAGGAATATTCACGAAGGATTACCAACTCAAAATACAAAAGGTCAGGGGGTTGCTGCAAACGGTGACATCCTCAAGGTTCCTGCTCCAGATACTGAGCCTCATACTCTGCTGCTGCTTCATCTGATACCTCTGCTGCCATGTTGTGAACTTGGCCTCTGCCAAAATCTGCTCTGGGTCTCGCTCCTCTCTGTGGGTGATCATACTGCTGGGGTGGAAATGGGGCTCTTCGATCTACGGGTTCTGGGTTCCTTCTTAGCGGTGGAGCGGGAAGTGCTGGGGCTGGAAGTGCTGGTCTAACTGGTGCCATATTCCCTACCCTTCTGAACGGGCAATCCCTTATTGCATGTCTCCCTGTCCCACATGCCAAACATAGTCCATTGGCCATTCGACAATCTCTCCTATAATGTCCAGGCTTGTGGCAGAAATTGCATATAATCTGAGGAAAAGGAGGTTGGAAAGGTCGCTTGATCATCGGACCATGGGTTGCCCTAGCTGCATCTTCCTCATTCGTTAACTGAAAAGGTCTCTTCGCTGTCTTGTTTTGCACCTGGTTCTCATTCTTCTTCTCCAGTCCTCGTTCCACTTCACGGGCAATGGAGAGAACCTGAGAGTACATCTTCAGTGTTGAGGAATAAGGAACATCTGGACATCCATCTTCAGCCCTTGCTGAAACCTGCTCGCCCTCCTTTCTTCATCTGACACCATGTAGGGTGCAAACCTGCTAAGCCTCAAGAACTCGGCAGCATACTCATCCACTGACCGATTGCGCTGCTGCAGGCGGATAAATTGTTCTTCCATTTCCTTCTGAGCTGTTGCCGGGAAGAATCTCTCATAGAAACCCTTTGAGAATTGATCCCATGTAATGGGTTTTTCCAGTGTTGCTTCTTCTGCCAACCACCAGGTTCTGGCCACATCTCTCAGTTGTATCTTGGCTACTTCCACTTGGTTTTCATCCGGGACTCGGGCTGCTTTAAAAGATCTGTTGTATCTATCAGCCACTGTTCTGCATCCAAGGGCTTCTCTGTACCTGAAAATACGGTCGGCTGTAATCTCCTGAAGTCTGACACATTTCCCGGCCTCTGCTCTCGGGGTGCAACCAACAGTCCTTGACGCAGAAGCTCCGTCTGCTGCTGTTGACTCTGCATCATTCCTTGGAGTACCCTCATCATACCATCACTGTCTCTGTTGGGTCCATCTTGTGAGGCGTTGGGACCATTGCGTGTTCCCCGTCTTTCCATATCTGAGTTGGTTGGAATGGGTAGCAAGGAGAAACTGGAAGGAAAAGATTGGAGATCTCAAGTTTCAAGAAATAGATCAGAGGAAGAAATAAATAACTCTGCACTTGGAGTTTGGAATGTATAACCAGGACTCATGCATTCCAGTTGCAAATTTCTTTACCATTAATTTGCCGTCTGGACGTACTGAGGAAGTAGAGCCTAAGCTCTGATACCAACCTGTAACGCCCCGATCCTGGCGGATATGGAGACATTACTGCAACGTATATACGCAAGTCAGAAGTACCTTCACGTATATACGCTAAGCATCAGTACATGCGAGAATCAGAGTACGAAAGCAGTGGTGCATGATACATTCCAACACATGAGTACAATTACAGAGTTATCACCAGAGGTGATCCGATATTACAATAATATTACATCACCTGATAGGCACAAATGCGAGAATACAAGGAGCATACAGGAGTAAACAATGAAAGGCACTCACGAGTTCACTATAAGGAAACTCGAGAGGCACACAGGGGCCTGGAAGGACGTGGCTCTGGACGGTAGGCTGGAGATCCACGCTACCGCTGCGCCACTCTGATCAGCAACAGGAAGGATCCACACGCTCCAAGCTCCAAAACTGGACATGAGAATCCAGGGGAGTCAGATGAAACTCCCCAGGCGAGTGTAATGCAAAAGCCAGGTGGCGAGCCAGGATGAGCACAAGTGTGAATACAACAATGGATATCAAGTACAAAGGATATCAAGTTCAGAAAACAGGGGTTAGAACACAAATATAGCAGGCATGAACAAGTATATCATAATCATCATAAAACAGGAAATCCGATTACGAGCAAAACCGATTGCACAAGCTTAGGTCACGCTTCCATGAGACTAGTACGTCGAAGGAATAATCCAAATAAGGAAACCCTCATTTATATACCTTTATCTCATATCATCGTAATCCAAGCACATACAATCACAAGTCACAAATGGTCATAACAGAAGTACATAACAGGCATGACAGGAGTACATAACGGGAGTCATAACAAGAATCATAACAGGCATCATAACAGGAGTCCAATACAGGTGTCATAACGGGAATCATAACAAGAGTCATATCAGGAATCATAACAGGCATAACAGGGATCATAACAAGAATCATGACAGGCACTTATTATTACTCGTCTGACCCATATATCTGGGTATGTGTCCGGGTGTACACCCCAACACACATACATCCATATATAAGCAAGGCGAGGGTTGTTAACGGAAGCAGATGGAGAACTGATAACACTTCTTATAGTAGTTCCCATACACCTGGGACCAGCTTGGAGGCCCAAAGTCCCCCTAACACGCATCTTCTGTGGGCCCAAAGTCCCACTAACACGAATCGTCAGTATTTTATTCCATTACTATAAGTAAGGTATCATTCCGGCATCCATTACTTCCTCCCATTCCCAGTGCAAGTTGTAGCTTATCAATATTATCAAATTACGGAATAACAGGTCATAACAGGAATGGCCCTACAGATTCAAGAGGTGGCCCCCACAGATTCAAGAGGTGGCCCCCACCGAGTATGGTGTGGCACTTTGTTCCATGTGGCACTTTGTTCTGAGGGGATGGATTCTAGAGGTGGCCCCCACAGATTCAAGAGGTGGCCCCCACCGAGTAGTGTGGCACTTTGCTCTGTGTGGCACTTAGTTCCATACACAATAACAAGGCAAGATTCCCGTAAACATGATAATCACAAGTCAAGTAGATCATGCTGGGTGTTGAGTGATAGCATGACAGGATGGTGATATTAGGCAGGTGACAAGTCATGAAAATATCATAACAAATAATACAAGTCCCGAGGATAAAGTCCATATTCAAGGAAGTGATCAATCACAGCAGTTAGCTAAAGATAGTCGACTAGGGATTCATGGGTAGTCGACTAAGTAAGGAGTTAGTCGACTATAACAAAGAGACAAGTCGACTAGCTAGGCTGCGTTTGGGAAAGCTGCGTTTCAGAGAAACGGCGCGTCTCTTAGAAAGTGGCGCGTCTCAGGAAGTGGCGTTCCACAAGCCCGCGTCTTGCCACAAGTCCGCGTCTCATGAATCCGCGTTTAAGGAAGGAGAGAGAGAAAATGGGAAAGACAAAGTGAAATATATGGGACCATCTCCTCGGTATCTGGGAAACAACGGAAAAGCCAAAAATGAAGTAACATGGAAAGCTTCCCAAAAATTCTCAAAAATCATAATTATTATAAAATGATTTTTGGTGAAATCGGTTTTCAGAAATTCAATCTCCTTTTCAAGATAAAAATCATAAGGTCGACCGTCAATCTCGGTATACGCCGGATTGGCCGGGTTTTCAATAAATTCAGGAAAATCCCAGAAAATGTATTCAGATAGAAAATACGTTTTTGAGAAATAATGTGTAAAGGCACATTTAGAAATTCCAAACCGTTTGTAAATTAAAAATCCGGGAGTCGGTCAACGATACTGGCCGATACCGGTTTTGAAGATTTTCAACTTAATTCTGGAAAATTTCATAAAGTCATAGAAAATCTAGAATATTGGAAAATGATGTTTAAAACTGAAATCGGTCAAATCGGTATACCAGAATGTCCAAACCGAGCAATACTCTGGGATCGGGCCTTCGGTTCAAACTAAGGTTGACTCCGAATCCACGAATCCAAATCCAAGACAAAACAATCATATAAAGAATTCATAATACGGAATAAATATAAGAAGCAAATCGAAAAAATACGATCGAGAAATCTGAATACGCAACTAAGTACGTATTCCAGGAACGGGGTGTTACACCGATGCTTCCAAAGTTCCCACGGAGATTAGATTTCTCTTCAACTGAGGTATATACCTCACTCCCTTCAGCTCCCTTACTATCCCATCAAACATTCTGATTGGAATTGTACCAACACCCTCCATGCTACATGGGTGATCATCGCCTATAACGACCGAACACCCCTCCAGCTTCTCAAAGCTGGAAAACCATCCCCGATTAGGGCACGCATGGTATGTTGTACCTTATCTAGAATCCACTCATCTTTCCATGAGTTACCAATAATGGGAGAACTGACTGAAAACGAGAAACCTGACGAGTCCGAATCTGATCCATCTGCCTGTGAACTACTCCTCTGAGTATTCGTCACCTTTGATAGATTTGCTTCAGCCTTCGACTCCTTCTTCTTCCCCTTGAACTTCGGACAGTCCACTTTCCAGTGCCCTATCTCTCTGCAGAAGGCACACTGGTTTCTCTTAAGATCCCTGAAACCCGGTCTGGACTTTGATCTTCCTCTTTCTTCCTTGCCCTTCCTAGATGAACCCCTGCCTGTTACTTCCAGTGCCTCCGCCGATGAGCTTGACTGAGAAGGATGTCTCTCCTTTCTCCTTGTCTCATAACTTGTCAGTGCAGACGATACCTCATGGTAGTCCAGAGTCTACCTACCATTGATAAAGGTCAGAGTGAATGTCTTATACTCCTCCGGGTGTGAGTTCGGGAAGATGATCGCTTGTCTCCTCATCTACCATGGCATCCATGTTCACCAAATCTGTAAGAAGTTTCGTGTATCGGTTGATATGCTCATTCACTGTGCTCCCCTTCTTCATCTGAAACCGGTACAGCTTACTCTTAAGCTGCAACCTTGACTCAACACTCTTCGTTAGATATTTCTTCTCAAGAGTTTCCCACAGATGCTTAGCCGACGTCTCATTTGTTCAAGATATTTTATGTCTTGCGATAAACATGAACGAATCAACCCATACGCTGACCTGTTCATCTTTGCCCACTCTTCATCAGTGGCGTGCTCTCTTCTTCTCCAGAAGAGAGTATCTTCGAGGTTCGATGCATTCAGGGCATCTATAATCTCACATCTCCACATTCTGAAATTATTTGTACCATTGAGCTTTACCACGTCAATCCTCGGATGAGGATTCATGGTCTTAACTGAAGCAATTTCTTCTGCCATCTAGATTACTTGATCCTCTATCTATGCGGGAAAAACAACTAACTGAAAATAGATCACTACTTCGATAAAAAATTTGATTTTTACCTTTTCCCCGAAACCCTATATTGAGTTTCTCACCGGATCTACTCACCAACGATTCCTTGAGCACTCCTTGCGTCCTTCCGAGATCGACACACGATCCCACGAACACAACTACCCTCTGATCTGAGATCGACACACGATCTCCACCGAATCAGATCTCGAAGCCTCCGATCTCCAGAAAAATCCAAGCGAAACCTGGGATGCTCTGATACAACTTGTTGTGCCAACGACAACAACCCAACAGAGGAATCCAGCAATGGGGATCGGGAGAGTTCTGCCTCTGCTCTCTACTCTCCTCCTGATTGCACACAAAACCCTTCCCAAGATACAAACCCTAGAAAATACAACAGCCCTTTAAATAGGGTTCAAAATAACCCTTCCGAAAAACAGCAGACCGATTGTCAGTCGACCGGCCGGTCGACCGACCCATGCGCCGGTCGACCGAGCAATCGACCAGGCGCCCAATAGAGAGTTGGGTCACTTCAGTCAGTCGACCGCTCGGTCGATCGCTCATTCCTGCGGTCGACCGGCTTGGTCGACCGCCATCCTCTGCACGTTGTGC
The DNA here is from genome assembly GCA_038442645.1 of Agave tequilana. Classification (NCBI taxonomy): domain Eukaryota; kingdom Viridiplantae; phylum Streptophyta; class Magnoliopsida; order Asparagales; family Asparagaceae; genus Agave; species Agave tequilana. Next base: position 81,145 of record JAVJIF010026279.1, read on the forward strand.
ACCACAGTCGACCGGTGTCGGTCGACCGTGCTCCTGCTGGAAGCATTTCTACTGCTGTTTTGTTGCTGCTGAATTCTGAATTTTTCCTCTTCAGTCGACTTCCTCGACTTCTCTGACTTCCTCGACTTCTCTTCTTCGTCGACTTCCTCCCCCAACAAGCCGCCATCGCCGGGAGAGGAAAAAAGGGACAAAAGAAAAGCTGACGTCATGCCGACATCAGTCGGTGGAGTAGAAGGGGCCACCTGGGAGGGATGAGAAGGAAACCTTTCCATAAAGCCATAGCGACCGTCGACCGGCAGCGGCAACGACGACGAGAGCCCTACTGTGACGAGATCGCGTTGATGGTCTCAAAGACGACGGAGGCGGAGGTGAAGCGCCATTATGAGGTCTTGGTGGAGGCGTGGAGGTGATCGACGTCGGAAAGGTTCGGTGGTGCGTCAGTACGCGGGGGAGGCGGCGGCGGCGGCCAAAGAGAAGGAACAGGGCAGCGCGTAAGAGTCAGCGGAGTCATCACTATCACAATCAGAGTCAGGAGGGTTTTTCGGTAAGCGAGGGTTTGAAGGGAAGGCCTGCTTCAAGTCAGAGCAGGAGCGAAGGAAGGATCCCGTGGACCGAAGAAGAGCACAAGTAAAAAATATCTGGTGATTTTTGATGCAGTTGAATGAAATTTTAAGATTTGTACTAGTTTGAATTATGCTAACGATTTAGGTATTTTGAATGTTTGTTGATTGAGATGAAATGCAGAGACCCTTTAAAATTGGCGTTTATTCTGATTATTAGTGTGATTCACTTGTTGGAGAGTGAGAGTGGTGACTATTGGTTGTAAGCGGCTAGATACTTGTTCAAGTATTATGTTAGGTTTGAGGAATAGGGAATCTCTTTGAATGAAAAATTCTCAGGATGTATTATAGGCTAGACTGTGTAGGGCATCAGCCACACAAATGATACATATATAGAACCACGGGGTGATTAAGAAGGGATTGGGTCATGCAGAAAACACTTTGAAGTTTAGCAGCCAATAATGTGTTAGTATCACTCAGTTAAATAATGATGATATCAGTGAGGCATCAGTGACTGGTGAACGGGTGGGAACAGGCTGTGGGAAGTTAGGCTGTGGGAAGTCCAGGTTCAAGTCCTAGTTACGATCTATGTCCCAAAAAAAAAAAATTTGAGGAATGAGTAGTGATACCTGAAGTTCCAAGCGAACAGAGAAAACTATTTGGCCTAAAGAATTCTAGTATAGTGCAGAAGAAGCATTGCCAAACTAATTGAAACCAAAGCCAATTTGTAATACCCAAAAGTTTCACTAAGCAACAATCCATTATAAAGTGTATTGTAAGGTCGTTTTTCTGGCCACAGACTAAGATCACTAATAAATAAGGGCGTTGTGTGCATATTCAAAAAAAAACATAATACTTCCAGGCACACGGCCTTGACATTTCAACGATTGAGTTATCCTCTTC